>BQNB010072192.1:0-32516 GCA_026074375.1 Tanacetum coccineum
CAATTAATACTACACCTTTTCAGATAGTTTATGGCCAAACACCCTCTCTGCATATTCCTTATGTGAATGGGGACAGTATGGTAGAAACAGTTGACAAAACTATAAAGGCAAGGGAGGAGTTTCTGCAAATGGTTAAGTTCTATCTAAAAAGGGCTCAAGATAGAATGATTAACCAGGCCAACAAACACAGAAGTGATAGAGTCTTTGAAATTGATATGTGGGTGTACTTAAAGCTGGAGCCTCATAGACAAGTGACCATTAGAAAGGAACATCAGCACAAGTTGTCATCCAAGTACTATGGCCCTTTTATGATTTTAGAGAAAATTGGAGCAGCGACCTACAAGTTGGAGTTACCCCCAAACAGCCAAGTACATTAGTCTTCCATGTTTCTCAGTTGAAGTTGTGTAAAGGAAGTTCTCAAAGACTGGAGTTTTGCCACATTGTGGACCTAATGGATTGTTGTCAGCTGAACCTGTAGCAATTTTGGATAGGAGGTTGGCTAAGGTGAATAACAAAGCAGTTTCATATGTCCTGGTCAAGTGGTCCAATCACACAGATGAGGATGCCACTTGGGAGAATTATGCTGATCTGATTCAGAGGTACCCTGAGTTTGAGAAAACATGCTTGAGGACAAGCATTGTTTGAAGAAGGAAGGCTTGTTATGGGTCAAAGTATCTTAAGGACTAAATGTGCACGTTTTTGAAAGTAGAGGGACTAAAGTGCAAACTTTTCATAATTCTGTTACATGTTTCTGCCCAAAAGCGGTTAACCTTCACTTTGCTTATAAAAGGCTTTCCCATTTCATTCTTTCATTTTCAACTTGATTTGTAAATTCATTTCTCTCTGTAATCTCTTTGTAATCACACCATTGTAACCATACCACATTAAACCAATAACAATTCCTTTTCGAATTGTGATTCTCATTTACAATTCCTAATTGTGTGTTGTTGCCATTGTTAAGTGTTTTCTGGTCATCTTGACTACTAAACGCTTGTTACAATTTGGCGTAGGAATTATTAAAGCATCAAAACTTTTTTAAGTTCATGGGCAAGGTCGTTTGTCCCTGATATCTATCAACTTCATCAAACTTCAGTTCGGTTAAAGTCAATCTCTTTACATAAACATCCTACATTATATGACAAGTACGACTGTGAATCGCAAGGTTAAGTTTAACCAGATGCCGAAGATGACAAATTTGATGAACCGGATAGTTGTTACATACTTCCTTGATGCACCTGATTATTCTAGTCACAGTGATTCTCTTGGTCAGAGAGAATATTGCAGACTAATTGATATAGTAAATAAAATCTTCGCGTATTAACCAAGGTTGCAAAAATCGCTAAGCGCTCGTTGAGTGGTCAGGTACCGCCTAGCGATTAATCGGTTAGGCGGGGATTAATCGGATTAGACTTTCTATATATGAAATTATAAAATTTTGAAAATATATGCTCGATTTGCCCGATTTAGCCAAATTAGCCTCGATTTGACCGATTTATATCCGTAACCGATATGGCCGATTTATGCCCTATTTTGCTGATTTTTATCTGATTAATCAGTATGTCAGCATATTTTTGACCAAACCAATTAATAAAGCCGATTAGTGAAAAGCAAAGCGGTTAATCCCCGCCTAGTGCATAAGCGCCGATTTTTGCAACACTGATATTAACATACATAAATCTCCCAAAAGGCTTGATTTTAAATGCAGGATGTGTTATGTAATTTTGCTTTTGTTTGATGGCAGTTCAGATATGTTCCGTAATTTTGTTTGTTTATTCGATTCACCATTTTCTTCACAAGGACACTACTAGAACTGGTAAATGAGATGACATATATAACAGACGGCCAGGTTAGTCTGCAGAATATTCAATGTCTACACACAACAAAGTTGAGATGGCAAAATGTAAAGAATCTTTAATATGGTCTCAAACGGTACCAGTTGCAGCCCGCTTTGACTACTAAATAACAAACCAATGTTGGACAACATAAAACAAAAAATATTAAAAAGAACAAAGATGAGTCAAACAAGGTTCCTATTGATGGTAACGAGGTGGTGCTCCACCTTGCTGGTACCCGTTTTGACCATTATAATGGTTCGGCCCGGGGCCCATTTCAGAGGGCATTCCCTGCTGTGGCATGTAAGGGTGATTATGCATCTGCTGCATTGGCATGGATTGGGGTCCGGCTGGAGGACCAGGAGCCCACCCTGCTGAACCTGGAGGCACTGCATATCCTTCGGGACCCGGCATATACTGGCCGGGATTGTATTGGGGGCCTGCTGATGGTGGTTGTTGCCCCAAAATTGAAGGTTGTGGGTTCATCTGGACAGCAGCTGGCATTGTGTAATCTCTACTCCGGTCATTGTTGACCTGAAATCATCAGTCAAGGAAACAAATGGTTCACATTTGATAAAAACCTAAATCTCTCTAAAACACAGTTGAAGAGGTTAATCTAGTCCGTCCAATACTATTTTGATCACAATCCCATTATATATGGAATTCAAAGAGGATAATTGTCATTTTTAACCGATAAACATAGATTAAGTGTAGGATATAAGTGTCAAGTTTATTTAAGAATTAACATGATGAAACACTGATTCAAATAAAGCTGATTATAAAAGCAAAGTGTGTGTGTGGGAGGGGGGATTTCATCTGTTTAAGTTGACAGCTTTCTTTAGCTGTCATTTTTGCTAAGACCAGTAATAGACATATTGACCACAAGCCAAATCAATACATACATAGGTAAATAGGTTGAAATTGTCATCTATGAACTTGAGGTGGGGCCTAGATGACAGTAAAATAAGATAAATAATACAGACAACTAACAAGTTATAACTTTTAGAATGAAAATACCTTGATACTTAAATCAGTGTGTCGAGAGTAAGAGATGTGAAGCTTGCAAAACCCTCCATCATATATGCAGTGTCCTTCCAAGGCCTCCTTGGCAACCACAGCTGTCTGAACATCTGCAAATTAGTTGCACCAACTAAGTAATTAATGTGCAATCAAGCGCCATAACAAAGTATTTCTGGAGCTTCTTAACTAGTTCAACATTTAATTTTTCTCATAATATAAGATTACATAAACTCATGAATTTCCAGATGAATATATATTGGACTCTCAAAGTATATTTATCGTGAATAGAGAGTAATCAATCAAGTGTTCCAGCCGATACTGAAAGTTAAACAGCTTATCATAATACAATGGAGTTAGAAGTGCGTCTGAAAAATAACTCACCAGGGTATTGGATTAATGCTTGTACACCACCATTTTTGTCAAACATGGCAATCTTCAAAACGGGCCCAAAAGAGGAAAAGACCTAATTACAAGACATAAATTATAAATTCTGCACATAGTGAACTATACTGAACCAAAAAACATAAACCATAGCAGTGGAGATACCATTTGTAACACATCCAAAGTGACTGCATACTGCATGTTCTCAATAGAAGCAAGAAGAACATTACTCTCAGATTCTATCTTCTTCCCATCTAAACCCAAACTGAACTGCAAAGTTAACAAACTACGACATAAGATGAAATATAAACAAAGATAGCTAAGTCAACCAAACATCACAATTTGCTTCATTGAACAAGGAAATAGATATTTTTTCACATGCTTATGAGTAAATTAGAGAAATCATCCCTGTCACAGGTGAACACACAAAAGACGGCCAAAATTTCACTGTTTGCTTTCACTTTTGGTCCCTCAAGTATTTAACTGATTTTGCTTTCGTCCCTAAAGGGTAATGGCCGCAGAACCAAAGGTAAAAACAAAAAGTGAAATTAGAGACCAATTATCAACATGGGATGAATTCTGTAGTTCACTCTATTTATTATGTAGCATTGATTCAAAAGCTCAAGGTTAGTCACTAGATACTCGTACAAAAACAGAGCAGCCAATCTGAAGGGTTACCTGACCAGTAGCATCGATTGCTGAAGATGCGACAGGAAGCATAGGGTTGGTATAGTCCCTGAACCATTATAAATCTTATTACGTTAGCAGCAAATTAGACATAAAAGAAGAGACTAGGAACATGAGACAAGATAATTTTAAGCCAAAAGAGACAATCCTCCATCCTAAAGACCAACTCAAGAAAATAAAAGAAATTGGCCAAAGATATCTAAGCATTTGCTTCACCTGCTACGATGACTCTGGAACTTGACACTCAAATCTGTATGTGCAGAATAAGTAATCTTTAAGGAACATGGACCCAACTCTGGAATCAGATACCTGCAAGTTCACAGGATACATGAATTGATATTAGTACCAGAGAGCAGATGACATGCAATTTTAGCAATGTTGTCCAACTGATGTTATACTGCTTTGAACATGGATCGTATAGTTACATTCAATCACCTGGGAATACTCCTTCCATCAAGAGCATCCTTTGCAGAAGTAGCAGTTTCTGAATCTGTAAATTGCACCAGAGCCTGAAAAGATAATTTATTATGAATCTACTTTCAAAAAGTGCCTTACTTAAGAAATCAAAGAAAAATTTCTACACGATTTTGGTACCTGGAATCCAGCTGTTTTCTCAAAAGTCGTGATTTTATGCACAAACCCAAATGCAGAGAACACCTACAAAACACACTATCAGATACCATGGAGCGAAAAACTGTACAACAACATTATCAATGACATATAGCAGAATATAGTTCTGCTAAATTAGAGCTAGCAAGAGTTGAATGCCAAATTAGAACTAGCAAGAGTCATATGAAACACATGCAGCTTTAAAACATGGGAAGTAATATGCAGTCATAAAACCCCATTTCACAAACAATACTGAGTATATTAAAATGTGTTTTTGCTAAAGTACACACAACAAGGTGCACCTTTGAACCGAGTAAAAACCAACCTTTAATCAGATTTCATCTGTACAGTTGCATGAAAGGATGATGACAAACTAAAATGAAATCTCAAAACATAACTAATTATATTAGTGGGAACTCATGTTTCTCTGACCAAATATTTACTAAGCTGCTACTTAGCTAGTACCTTCTATTAATGGGGGATTCTCAAAGCTATTACCTTTATTATAGGCACCCCTTAATCCATATCACATCACTATAACGCGATTTTTAGAGAAAATCTATCCTTTTGTCTTACTTTGTTATTCAAACAACCACGTGTAATATTTAAAACATAACATCACGAACAGCTATTTTACATGCAAAGCCAAAAAAAAAGAAGGAAGAGATAGGGAAAAAATCTGATTAAAAGAACATACTATCCTAAAGTCTTATAAGTGTAGGGAGAGGAAGAGATGAGATGAGGATGAAAGAGCGAGTGTTAAGAAGGGGAAAGGAGAAAAGGAGACAAACACACATGCGCTCTTTCTCCCAAAGCAATAAGCTCCCATTGACGATAAATCCTTGATATAGGCCTGCTGATCCATTTACATTTTTACGTCAAACAATTTATCTTAACAAGCACTTACGCTACAACCTACCAACATCAAATTCTATAGCTGCAAACACCTGTCTACCAAATAACTTACCTCCTCAAATCATACACAGCATGAAACGAAACCACTTACCAAGTGTAGCACATCAATGCTGACAGAACGAGCATCGTTGCCCTCGATAGTTACCAAAAGTACATTCCCAGCAACATCAGCAGACGTCTTGTTGTTCACAATTTCTTGTCTATTCGAGTACTGCAGATAGACAGTTTTCCCACGTACCTGAGCCGGTTCTGACGATGAAGCGTAATACGATATCATTGCAATCGCTTGATTTTGTTCAGACTATAAAATTTCAACACATAAACCAATGAGTCAACATTTACTACTACGAGTAATAATTTGAGTTACACGTTTTATAATACTTACAAATTCGATAAAGGCTTGGTTTCGATTAGCACCAACATTACACTTAGTGTTAACAACTTTCCCAAATGGTTTCCCGAGTTCTATTAGTTCCTCTTCGGTACATTCCCAAGGTAAGTTTCTCAAATGAAGAACCTTCGATGGGGTCTGCGTGTATCGGAACTGCGGCTGACTTGATACAGATGCCATTTAATCAATTCTGAAACAAACAAACAAAAACATATTCACCCACCTCCGTTAAAATACCTAGTCAATTTGTTTACTAATAAAATTTCAAGTAAAAGACGCCTTTAACTAACATAAAAAATTGTTCACACAATGATAAGCATCTCGAGGAGTCAGTTTTATATTTTCTATACAAAGTCGACCGAAAACCTTAATTCGACATCAACTGACTATTTAACATGAGGGTCAACTTATCTTTGAAAACAAAAGTAAAAAAGTCGACCGAATTAGCATCCTATTTATATACAAACAGAAATCATATCTAGACAGAAGCTAATAATAATTATAAAAAAAACAAACAGGCCCTAAAATTAACTTAACAGCATTATTATAAAAATAAGATCTAGATACGTTGGGATTCTAAAGTGATAGGACGTAAAGAGATACCTGATGTTGTTGGAATTAATTAGGGTTTTGAGATTGGGGGTTAATTTTTGAGTCGGCAGAGATCGATGATGAATGGGAGGGAGGATAGATGATATAGATTGTCGATGAAACGGTATACAATACAATACACCCACCTCAGTTTAGTTAAGGACTAAAAACTCATTTATTTCTTTTTATAATACACCGTTAGTTCCTGAATTTAGGCCGGATTGCGAATTTAGTCCTTAGATAACAGGATTTTTGGCCAACGTCCCCAAGGTGTGGTTTTGGTGCCCGTTTGGTCCCTCGAGCCCCGTTATACGTAATTGTCGTTACTTTTACTCGTTATCTCTCCTATTTGACTTTCAAACTATGGGCTTTTGATGCGGCGGGTTGTAAACCGCAAAAGTTTTACGACCCTCCTAGGCAGAGTACCTAACCGTTGTAGTGTAGTATTGGTAAGACTCGGGGGGTTGATCGTTCTCTAAGGGGATAGTGAGGTAGGCTCGAGATGTATGTCATTAAGGTCTAAGGGTTGAGGGAAGAGTATTTTTGTATTTTTATGTTTTTATGAAAACAAATAAATCCAATAGTTTGAGAGAGTGGGTTTTAGCTAATTTAAACTAATCCTAATATGCAAGATATGTAAAAGTGGTGGGAACTCGTATAGGTAAACAAACGTGTTCACCTATGATGCACTACTCTCTAGTTATTCTACCTAATCTATCGCGTTGTCACTCCATTGCTAGTGTAATGTGAAGTATTCCCTAATTCGATCCGGTTGGTCAGGCCCGCGTCTATGTGATCACCTAAGTAGGTTACGCTTATCGGATGTCTACCCACCCAATACTTAAACCACATGCAATAAATACCCGCCTAAATTAACTACCTAAGACGTAGGGTTCGTAAATTAGTCACGTTTAGTAGATGTCTAGCTAAGGTATGGTGTTTAACTAGTTTTCTACAACCTAACGTTCACACCACTAGCAAGAAACAATAGATCAAGTATATTAACTAGGTTTCATGCAATCCTAAGCAAACACTAATGTATTTAGCCTAACATGTTAACAATAAGAAAACACAAACACATAATCAAACAATTGAAAGACATCATGATTAAGTGATTAAGAATTGAATAACTTAACTAAATGATACATGTAAGTATATGTATGTGGAAAACTAGAAGGAGGGTTGAATAATTTAAACTGTTTTAAAATTAAAACTTGGATTTGTTTGCTTATGTGAACTCAATAAATATACAAGTATGTATATGATAGCAATGCAATAAACAAATAAATGAATGCAATATGTAAGTAAGTAAAGAGAGAAAGGATCAAACCAAAGACACGATACTTTATAGTGGTTCGGCTATAAAGCTCCTCTTCGCCCTACTTCACTCCTTGAGTACCCAACTCGAGAGTTCTATTCACTATGTCAACAAGCTCCTTTTAGGTGGATAAAACCGTATAACTTCGTTTACACATTTTCTGGTACACAGCTAAATATCGAGTCCTACTTCGAGGTAGAACAAACCTAAACTTCAATGTGTATTTTTAAGGCCTAAAATACTAACCAATCGTACAACTATGATTATACACACAAATAGATGATGGTGGATAAATATCACAAATATGTGATGACGCAACTAAACTAAACTAATAACACTTGAAGCTTGGAGATCTTCTTTATGTTATTCACTTGATAGTGGAAATGATTGGATCACTTGTAATGGATTAGGTATATAACAAGTGTAATGATCAAAGAATAAATGAATGCAAATGCTAAACTAAATATGCTAGAGAGATGTTAGAAAGGGTAGCAAGAAGGTTCAAAGAGGTTGTGTTAGGTCGGTAAATATTGAATCACACTAGTAGCGGTTTAAGATTGTAGAGATAGTAAGAGAGGAAGGTAAGACTTTTCATAATTTTTAATTTTATAACAAAGAAAAGAAGAAATGAGGGAGGGAGAGAAATTACAATGCCAAGCCTTAACCCCTTAATCTAATGAAGGGGTATTTATAGAGTGGTAAGCACTATTTCCTTTATTGACTAAACTACCCTTCCTATCTATGTTAAGATAGATATTTTAATTAAACTCACTTAACCTTATTACATTTACTATTTTAAACATAAAATAAAGACTAAACAACATTTAAAATAAATAGACCACTAACATATCAATAAACGACACTTTTAAACCTAAAAATCTCCCCCTAAGGGTCGATTATTCTGGACGTTCGTTCCTTTGCTCGAGTGGTCTTCCATTCACATAGCTTTCCCAATGTCTCATCTGATCCCGATGCCTTAAACACTCTTTAATGTACTCTTCATAAAACTCCATGTACTCTGCATCTTCATTGCTAAGATCTAGGTCAACATAACCATGCTTCACATCCATGTTGAACTTCTTCACCTTCTCAAAACTTTGAATGAGGAATGGGGCATTAGTGGATATGTACTTTGTATGTGGGAACATAACCGCTGGTCAATCATCATTTACCAACATTGTGAATCCAATTGTGCTTGCATGAACTGCTATGCTTAATGGATACATACGTCATGGTCTATGCTTCAAGGCGATTTCACTTTTTAAAAATATGGTCAACCATGGATCAAATCAAATAGAGAGCAACTTTAGTTATGGTTCTGTCTGCTTGTACTCATGCAGATTGGGTCAATGAGAGAATCAGGTACCTTCATCCAAGAAGCATAAGAACTAATTAAGAAGATGTCATTTCAGTCGCACTGTGTGGTGTTGGAAGCGTTACTAAAAGTATGTTGGTTATGATTTGACTAGAGTTGGTCAAAGAGTGACTCGGAAGATGATCAATATGCACCCTAACCCTTTATCCGTCTATCTGATTAGAGGATCCTGGTCGTAGTTTGATTGAAGTCGAGAATAAAATTTGTGAGTTCTCTGTAGAAGATGGATCACATCCATGTTATAGCATATTTTTTCAAGTCTCGACCACCGAACATCGAATATCTAATCCATCATGTAACTGGATGATGTTTCATAAACATTTAACAGCACCTAACATGTGTATAACATGTCATCATTTCTGACTGAATTCTTTTTATCCTCTCACTATTGACCATGGCTTCATTTTTTGTTATGTTTTCTTATCCTTATTATGTTTTCGTTTATTCCGTCTTAACGCCTCAAACATGATCTTACATTTGATGCTTCATGCACTAAATTTTGTAATTTTTGACATGTGATACATAAAATTCTCAAGGGTTCCATTTATATAAATCTAAGATATTTCCCATGTTTTGACATGTCAATAAGATTGTATAGGTTAATTTGGTTTGATTCAGCATCTTAGTTTAAGCCTAATATAACATACAGATTCAGATGATTACCTAAGAGTGAAATACAGTCAAAAAAATATCGTAGATACATTTACAGCCCACAATACTATCTTCTGCTCTACAGCTACGAGGCATGAGTAATGTGTACGTCTTGCATAGAAATTTTCACATCAATGTAAGTCAGCTATACGGCGGTTTTCTTTTTTTCTCTTTTTTATGGTCAATCAAAGGGATGTAACTGTGCATAGTACCTTTCTCCCTATAGGCTTGCCACGTGTATGTACAAAACTAGGGTAGTGTTTAATGTTAATCATATAGTGCATATGACTGAAGGTGACAGGATTTCTATCATTTTTTGGGGTGGTAAGGTTGGTTGTGGGAGGGGGAATCAGAACACCTTATAATTATCAACATATGTATTCTCGATATAAATTCTAAAAAACAGATTCCTTGTGGTCATTATGTTTCCTCTGTTTTGTGTACCTTTCTTTGAAGTGGTTGGATCAGGGGCGGACCCAGTGCTTGGCCACGTGTGGCACGTGCCAAACATGAAAATTTCCGGCGAGCTGTAAACTTTTATATAAAAAAATCAGATTTTTTAGCTTTGCCGCTCTAGTGTCGATCTACTGCCCTTTCCAGTGATTAAGAAATACTTAAATAGATTTGGAATACATAAGATTGACAAAGAATCAAACATTTTTGACGTGCCATGGTGACTAAATGTTGAGATGAAGAAGAAACATTAACTAGCTAGGCTAGTTGGGATAAGTTAGTGGGCCACTAAATATATTTAATAAAGGTAACATATAAAAATATGCATTAACTTCTTTCTCTTGGGAATTTATACGAAAAAGTAACATATAAAAGTAGGATTTGCTAAAACATAAGTGCAAAAGAAATATACATAAATGGTAGTACTCATTTGGCAATTCCAATATAAATAAATTGTGCCAAGTTTAAAGTAGCTGGTATTTTTTTGCATTCTACATTAACAAAAAATGTCATGATAAAGTACGAGGTTATATGAAAATGATTGTAAATTTTCGAGATATCTGAAATTTATTTTCATTCATGAACTTGAATTGTGATATTCAAATTGAGCCACCTGATTCTAACTTTAAGCAACTCGAATGCTAATTTTCGTGTTTAGACATTAGTTTCAGTGAAGTATAGCGTCCACATATTTTTTTGTGCTACATACGACTAAAAATTATGGGTCCGCCACTGGGTTGGATCATTAAAAACGAACCTAATTATGTCATGAAGTGCTTGCTTTCGATTTAGTAGACATGTTGATAGGTCACAAAAGTTGTCTTTGCTCCACCTAATTGGCATCAATTTTGGAACACACCCACTGTTTTTCATAACTTAATAGCAAATCTAGTTTCTTGCCAGTGATTTTGTTGTCATGTTCAAGAGCTGGCACCTAAAAGAAAATGCTTAAAAACTATTTAACCAAGACTAAAAGAAGACAATAAAATAACTTTCGTTACACACCAAATTGAAATAGAATGGTGTGTAGCGCATTATATATTTTACCTTCTTTTCCATGTAAATTTTCTCCTTATACCATGTAGGTCTATAGGAACAAGCTTGATTATGTCTTGTAATCCCTACATATCAAGATCAAGATAGTTCAGAACATAATTCAAACATTTCCTTGATTTGAGCTCGAGATTTGTTTCTTGAACATACCTGCAAGTTGTAACGATCATCAATTCACATCCCATGTCTTAGTGCCACCCTACAACCCTACTTAATGAGCTTTGTCTAGTTTTAAACATGTTTATTAAGACTACATGAGTACCTACATCCGATACGTCTTTGGTGTTGTCATTGAAATTGTCGTAATCCTCCGTTTGGTTGGTCTTCTATAAAGGTGCAACATTTCTAAATCATTAAGTAGACTCGACTGAAACATTAACTGGTTACCTCTAACAACAACCCAAGTGAAATAAGATCATATGCCAATGTAATCATCAAGTAGCCATCACTTATTCATCTATCATATATTTCCATGATTTTCAATTTAGTCGTACATCATATATGTTATAACCAAAGGTAAATGACGTGTTATATACCTATGGATATGTAATGTAATGACTAAATACTAAAAACTAAGAACATCACTTATACATACATTAATGTTTGGTTCCATGATCTGTACTTATACATACCTAAGAGCATCATGAAAACTGACCTTTGTTTCCTTGCTACTTCAAGTTGGCTGTGATTGTGCAAGGTCTCCCTCACGCTTGAGCTCATTCATCTCTCTCTCCATCTGCATTAGGATTTATCCACATAAACAGAGTCTAAAACATTGTACCATTAGATGTAAATAATCAAGAAAATTAAAGCACCACCCCTTTTAACACAAGATCCGGAGGCTTGGTAAAATGAAAGAGGAATTTATTCATTATAGAGAGAAAAGGGAAATGAGATGGGAAAAGTGTGTGTGTTTTTTAGAGAGAAAGAAGAGAAACAACCAAACACACTTTTACAAAAGTGAGCTTCACCACCTCCTTGGAAGTATGGGAGGCGGTATTTATAGTCCTATCGACACACAAACTATTGTTAGCTTGATCATTATTAGTTCCCTATGTGTTTACATTATAATAAAAACAATGTAATTCGTGTTTGTCAGCATATTTTAAGGCTACATTTTCCCCAATATTCGGGGACATATAGGAATACTTAAATGTTCTTAACAAGTACAAATACAACATAAATGAAGTCTTCCATAGCGCTTCGAAAGCTGAAGATGTCTTTTGAGTTCTCCTGGTCTTGAAACTTATACTTCAGCTTTGATCTTCATTGTCTTTACTTGTTCTGGAACCATTATAGTATGCATGAATTGGATTAACTTCCCCCAATTCATGTAGCATGTCTTGAAAAGCTTTCTTTATAGACTCCTTTTGGCGAAGTTTCTGAATCAGCTTCCCCCCAAATCAATATCCCTATCTTGAGCAGATTCTGAAACTTTAATGCAGCTTGAACAATATTATATTTGTCATTAAAGTGCACAGCGGAATTTTGTAAGAATGTCTAAACCACTCCACGACCCTGCTTCTTGTCTTCAAGGCTTGGTGAATATTCGTTTGGGGGTCCATGCGAGAAATCAGCATATGTTCTTCTCATGTTTGTTAGAATACTTCATAAAACCATACATAGTAAAAGTAGTCTACACTTACATTCCCCTGGAGGTTTTGACACACTGGTAGTGGTAACATCAAAGTCAACTAAGTCCTGAATGTACACATTTTCCCCCATGATGGTTGCGAACTCTCGGAAGCATCATTGTCGTGTACGTTCATATACTCGAAAGCATCATTGTCGTGTACGTTCATATACTCGAGAAGTTCTTGTCATAAGCACAAGAATTTGATATACAAAAGAATCATTTCCCTCATGACTTCAAAATACCGTAGAGGAGATAAAAGCAAGAATCAAGAACATTTGGTATAATCAGGTCTTGTGAATCATGAATGTCCAATCGAAGAACTTTGAAGGATTTTGCTTAGACTGTGAAGTATCTTTGTCTTGGAATAGCACGAAAATACCTGTGGAGAAGTGCTTGATTACATCTCAACTTTAAACTCTATGCTAATCTTACCAAACCTCGTATTCTGTAGGTATTGTCGTGATCACTTGGTGAAGTAAACCCGATATATAAACTTGAAAACTGGAAGTAAAATCCCCAAAATTTGTTACTTAATCTTGCACTATTAGTTGATTTGAGAACGGTGCTGCAGAAGAAAATCTCTATGTACCTTATACTCCATCAAATGTATAAGAAGTACAAATACTCTTGAAATTTCCACATCAGGACATCTGCGTGTGACAATGAGTACTACAACGTAACTTCTTTAAGGATAGTAGTCCTGTTCCAGGTCTTCATCCAATCCACCCTGGTCGCTGGAAAACTAGATAATCCAGTCTTATATAATTGTATTGGTTCAAGGCACAGTCATCAATCCGTAATAAATGGGAAGAGAAAGTCTCGATGATGAAATAAGTAGACGCCTCTGTGAAATTCAACTTTAATCGCAAATAAGGGATACCAAATCAACTCTGTGATCACATGTCATCGTAATCCGAATCTCTAGCCATTTTTTCATTTAAGTGAATCTTTTCAGGATCGTTTTTGGATTAAGTATTGTTGTTTGTGTGGTGTGTTGTTATGGTTGATTGTATCTTATGAGTCTCGATTCTTGATTGTGGTGTTTGTTTGTTGTTCTTGTTTTGATTATAATATTCCCAAATTTCGGTAATATGCACCATAAGTCGGTCACTGCCCACCTGAATACGATGAAATTAGGGTTTCAGATCAAGGGTTTTCAATGGTCAAACGCAATGAATTTAGTCAAAACGCAACTATCATTTGACCAAAAAGCAGAGTCACTTTTTTAAGGGCAACACGCAAGAAACTTAACAAAACGCAATGAAAACCTTTCTAATCCAAAACGCAAACTATCTTGATCAAAACGCAATGAATAAAAAATTGGGCAGTGAAACGTGTTTAGTCAAACGCAATGATGGTCTTCAAAACGCAACCTATAGAGTCAAAAACGCAACGAGCAAAAAGCAATATGAACTTGAATCATCAAAAACGCCAACGAGTCCAAAACGCAATGAATTTGATCAGATAACGAACGAGGCAAAATGCTAATGAAATTGGATCAAAAGCAACGAGGTCAAAATGCAATGAACATGATCAAAACGCAATGAGTCAAAAGAATTGAAGACACCCCTTCAGTATGTCAAACGCAGACAAGAAAAAATCATCAAATCATTCTTGAAGCTACAAAATGAGTTAAAACCACCTAGTAATGATGCAAGGGATAGATCTAAGCCCGAAAGTACAAATCTTTAACACTTTTAACCACAGACAAAGATCAAATCTTGATTTTTTCTTGCTATTTTTTCGAACCAAAAAAAATAAACAAACCAAGCCACGAATTTGATCATGTTTAGCCACAAGATCAGTAGATAAACAACACGGATTCCCGCTATGCTCTGGTGCCAATTGTAGGATCCCGTTAACACTTCATAACATACAATCGATCACGAAATTAGAACTAGAAATGAGAAAGAAAGATTGAGTTGTTTAGAGAGAGAAGAGGATGAGAGGAGCGATGAGAGAAAAGTGAAATAATTTTTAGATATTTGAACTACTTACTTTTCCAAGTGGAAATGTTCATTATATACCCGAAACTTAGAAGTGACGCGACGTGGGATATTTAACTAGGACCCGGGCTCGGGGTTTTGCTTGGGATTAAACACAAAAATATTACAATTTTCTAGATTATCTATCGAGCTCGATTCCCGATTATTATCCTATTTACAACTTTAACCTAAGTAAAGACCGAAGCTCCATCGTAGAGTGACCGGAAGCTTCCTTATTCGACTCAATAAATTTGAGGCTAACAATCTCCCCCGAGTGAGGTCTTAAACACTGGGGAAGAGCTTCTTTTATTGACTCAATAACAATTGAGGGTAACAATCTACCTCCGAAGTGAGTCATTGTGAACGCCTTTATGAGATCAGTGAGATTGCTTTTGTCGTTTAAGCTCGAGTGTTCTTGGTCTTTGTCTTCGTTGTAAGCTTGTTCCTTCATGCTTTGCGATCTTGACTTTGAGCCTTTGTCATTGTCTTTATCGTCTTTGCCATCTTGCGATCTTTTGTTTTTGACCAACATGCTCATACTTTTGCATTATCTTGAAAGCTTCAAATCAGGGTTTTGCGGAAAAGTCTTTGTTCTTTAAATCTTGAGCTTTCTAGATAGTATGTCTTCGTAGATTGGAGCATATTTGAATGGGAATTGTGGTTGCTGTTATACCCCAACCGTTTGACTGCAGGTTTACGTTAGTGATTAAACGAGGGGATAAATTGATTTAGAAATCAATCGAGTGTCACTCGTTAAAGAGTTTTTGTAACAGACGAGAGATTTTGTCTTTATTGGAATCGGAGTGTATGTTTTTTTCAAAAAATTCTTTCAACCGTCAATTCGTTTACTGGACTAAATCGATATCCAGTTGTTCACAAGTTTGTTCATAATAGAATCTCACAAGTCAACCTACCAAGAAGATTGTTTGATGCTTGGCTCAAGCATGATTTTCCATTTCATTGTGGAATTTACATTAGTATCACTAGGGATGTTCTGGCAAAATATCACAATGATATTGCGTAGGATCTGATAACAAGTTGTGAACTTGATGATGTCAAACAAGTGTTTGAAATGAAATGTGTCCTAACGGAGATTTTTTATTGTGATATCTGGCTCTAGGAACTCGATTAGTGCATTTTGGTTGTAGTACTCGGAGGGCTGGAAGCATATGTGCCACCTATTCAATATCAACAATATTCGGAGTGAGATGTCAATAGATAACTTGTTGTATCTCCTGTGAAACAATAAGCAAGTTTATGTTGAGAGAAAACCCGAAAGGCTGGGAAGGGTTGTGCATTGCATCATGGGTCCTTGTGCATTTTCAATTGTCAGCAATTCAAATTGTGCTTCTGACAGCATATGTATTGACCCGCGTTTTGCCTTAAGGTGTGTGGAGAGGCTTCTTGTTTAGACCCTTTATCCATACATTCTTTTTAATTCTTCAAAGCCTTCAATGCTTACCAAGATCGTCATTATAACACCATGTTGTGATTGTTTCCAGTGTTAACTCAATCTTAATGTCTGGCATTTTCCCTATACAATTCATTTCTCCAATCATATAAGGATTGTATTTCTAACTTTGGTTTATCCTTGGGTAGATCCTCCGGTTCTGGTTGGATCATAGGGATTGATTCCTTAACTCTAACCACTTTTATGACTTCAGAACGTCGTGAAATTATGATGTTGTTGGGTTTAAGATCAAACCATAAACCTTTTCATTCAGCAAATTGAGTCGAATTAGTTCATATTCATATTTTAAATTACATTTTCTCCCCTTATTTTAAATAATAAACACTTAGTTTTTGAAATACCTTGTGATTAAAATATGTTCTTGAATAATCCGTGGGAGGAACATCTTATTTGCATGATTGGTTTGGAACATTTTGATAATGTTGTTGAATACATAAGATTTGTCTGTGTTGTGTATCCAAGAACATTTTAAACTTTGTTTTTCAGAAAATCTCCCCCTCAAAAATAGGACCAATTGTGAAATTGTTGTCTTTTAAAATATTATGAGGGATGGAGTTGTTGAACACACAATTTTAAAAGATTATGTATTATCATTGAGAAATTCTTGAAAAATTGTTAACTGTTGATAAAAACAGATGTTAGAGGACTTCTCTTCTAACGGTATGGGTAGCGCACGAAAGTACACTATCCTTTTTTCTTGAGGTAAAAACATTGAATGTCTTGTAAGAACAGCTCGACGACGTGAAACGTTAATTTTCTCGTTGAGGATAAGTTCTAAACCTTCCTTTATTTTGAGGTCCGGGTTATGTACATGAAGGGGGGGGGGGGGGGGATTTGCACATTAAGCCATTAAGAAAATTAGAAATGACATGTTTTGAATCTATTTGCAAACTCTCGCTTCGAACTTCTTTTACACACCGTTGCCAATGTTATCGACATTTCTAAGCACGTAAATGTTATCAATCCATGAGACATGTCCGTGAGAATCTTTTTGGAAAATTTTCTGATTTTGTTTTGTATTTAATTTACCTGTTGTCCTCAGCATTGATATATGAGGTGGAATAGTTTTCTAACTTTTGTCGTGTTGTAGCTGTCTTGACTGATTTAGAGGAACACACTTTTTGGAACCAGCTTTGAACTTGTGGTTCATTGCTGTGGTCTTGATTTCCGAGTTCTGATCGTGTAATGATCAGATAGTCATTTGATGAAGAACAAGGCCTGAAAATGTGAAACATGACGTCCTTGCCATGAAGACGGAGGCTAGATTGCTGCCGCATCAAAGTCTTTTGACATGCTTGAGGAGGCTTGAATGCTGTGTTCAAACGTCATTTGACACTGAGGATGGGGCATGAAGTTGTTATTTCTGGCAGACGTCATTTGACATTGCGGCCGGGGCTTTGAAACTATGTGTTTCAAAGTTCATTTGAACTTTGAGGAACGGGGCCTAAAGTGTTATTTTCAGCAGACGCCATATTGTCATTGACGACCGAGGCTTGAACTGCTGTGTTCAAACGTCATTTAAACATTAAGGACTGGGGCCTGAAGTGTTATTTTCAGCAGACGCCATTTGACATGTCGATTCGACGCTAAGGCTTGAGTCTGACTGGTGTTTCAAACGGCTTTTGTGATCATCAGATCCAAAATTTCCTTAAAGCCCCTGTTTTCTGAGATATCTTTCTTTTTCGCAACACATACTCTGAGTCTTCCTCCACACCTCCCCCCACCTCTACCGATAGGATTGAACGATTGTACTATACTTATGAGAGTAGTTCCTATGCACTGACATTAAGAGCTTGTTTTGTTTTTTTCGTTTCACATTGGTTAAGGGATATCTGCTTTTGAACCATTTGGCGGGGTCACTATTCAACCTTTGTTGTGCTAGGCGAATGTTTCTTTCCTGGTTGGAACCCATCTAAGACAAACAGTTCTTAAAAATTCTACCGTTGGTTGCCACTAAGACAAGATCTAAGTCTTGTTGTTTTCTCATGCACAGTGTTAGTCTTTTTGATTGGAAAACTATGGCCTTTGGGATCTGTCCTTTTTGGTTTCGTTGCAATCCTCTTATTTGCTTCTACGGGGGTTGTTTCTGTTTGTTGTCTTATTGGTATGGAACCTAGCACGCGAGTTAAATTCCTTTCAGGAATTTTCTACACAAAGCTGTCATGATTGGCATTAAAGACACATGTCTGCAGCTCGGAGCAAACAAAATGTTCTGAGGTTACTTGAAGTCAGAAAAAAATTTCTAGGGATCCTAGAGTGTTCATGTGGTCTTTTTCTTAGATTCCTTAGGTGTGATTATGAACAATGTCGTTTGAGCTATACTAGATTAGCAAGTATGAATTCATGTAATGAGTTTTTTCATGGGGTAGATTCTCCTTCGTAGGCAAATGATGTGTAGTGACTGGTTTTGACAAGTCGTTGTTCACATCATCTTGGGAGGCAAACCGTGGTTATTTTGAAAATTCTAAGTTTTCAGATTTAAACGCAGTTTAGTCGGTTGTCTAAACAACAGGATTGGTTTTTGAGTGGTTGTCCAATCGGTTTTCCCAAGATTGATGGCTTTGCAAACTTAGTATTCACACTATTTCCTGTTAGTTTCCTTAACTCATTTTTTAATGCTGCAATTGCAAACACCCTTTATCCTGAATTTAGGCTTTTTTTTTGAATTTATCATTATTGCAGTCATAGAAGTTTGTGTTCTTGGTGCTTAGCTCTCGTATTTGTTATCTGATAGAATCAAACATTATTTGTAATGCCTTTTCAAAAGATCTCATTTTCTTGAGTAACTTAGGCCACTTTATGTTCAATTCGATGTATATTGTTTAATTACATCTGTTGTCATGGTTTAAACCTGGGGCTTAATTACTTTTTACATTCAAAAATTGACCTTGATTGCCCTTCTTTTAAAGCTTGATTTTGTATTTAAGTTCAAGATTAAACACAATGTGCTTCCATTTTAAAAAATCTTTTTAAATTGGGCAACGTTCTTTTTGAGAGAATATTTTCAGATTCGAAGAGATTGATTTAAAATGCAGTTGTCTGGTTATCAGTTATGTTTGCAGGCAAAGGTCATGTTTCATGACATTGTTCAGCATTCTGGTCAACCTCTCCTTTTTTATTGAGTTCGGGTTTTGCGCTCAGTATGATGTTGTGCCTTATTGCAAAGACATTGTTTGCAGAGCAGTCCGTTTGTACCTCTGACATTGGATATTCATCAGAGATTGGGTCTGATATCTGCATCATTCAGCATGTGAAATCATTCCTTGATCTGCTGCTTGTATTTTCTTGGGGCTCTTTTATTGTTTTCTCCCAAGCTGCTTTCTGTATCAACCAAGCTAGCATTCAATGCTTTACTCGAATTCAACCGTCCCCTTTATCCTCTGTTGTCATGCATCAGTCTTTCATTCACCCTTCTGTCATCACTCCTTTTATTTGCTGCGTCTCTTTTCTCAATCGACTTTTTAACATAATCCATGTTTTGGATCAGTGTATCACGGAATTCTGGAATATCGAGTCGAGTGTATTCTAGAAAGTAGTTTCGTGTCATTACAATATATTCATCATTCATATAAATCTTTGACTTGATGAACATCTGAAACTGTGTCTCGAGAACTTTAAAAGAAGCCATGGATCCAATCTCTTGAAATTCGTTGTTATCAAGTTGCTTTTGAAGTTGATCCATGTTTAGGAACATTGTGCCTGTGAAAGTCTCTAGATCTTGATATATAAGAGTGTCGTAAATGCGCCTTTGGAATCCATGATCCTCGGTTTGACTTCCTTTATGTCGTTGTTTAAAAGACGCTTGAGGTTGTGAATGAAGTCGTGAAATCGATACATGCCGCAACTTTCTTTTGATTTGTCTTGAATTAGTTGCATTTGTTGTTCTTCTGATTTCGAACACGAAGATAAGGTATCTTTCTTTTCCATTTTATCGTGAGTTGAAGTGAAAGTTGTTGGATCTTAAGTGGATATGATGTGATTGATGTTGTGGTTTTGAATACAATAGACGTTCACGGGATTTTACAAGTCTATGATTAGAACCGATAAAATTTTAACGGGATTTTACAAAATCAATAGAAAACCGTGAATGATTTGATTCGGAATCAGCGGCCAATGATTTAATTGTCTAAAAACAGATAATTTTCTGGCTAGGGTTACAGCTGTTTGTTTAAATAGGCTCACCAAACTGAAACGGGCCTAAATTATGAGATGAGCCGTGAGATAGAACAAAAAACCTAGTCTAACACAAAATTCTAAAAAAAAATGAAAAAATGTCATATTAATTCATTAGTAAAACGAGGGTTTGGGGCTTTGAAAAAATCCGTAAACCAGCATAAAGGGTGATTACTGGTAATCCGTCTCGTTTTTCTCTTTGATTTGAGAGGTCACGGGACTGATCGGACTTACGGATCAAATGTTATGGCTTTGTTTTAATTGAAACCCTTTTCTTCACACATGATTTCCAGACAAAGAGTAGTGTTATCTTTAACCCAAACGCTGAAGAGCTGTTGACACCAAAACGCTCAGTGTGGTTGGATTTGGTCGTAAAGCAATGTGAGCAAATTTAAGCAAAACGCTAAATGATCTTTATACAAAACGCATTGACTTTTGAATCAAACGCAATGTACCTTTATCAAAACGCGAAGAGTGGTTTGAGATTTGGTCAAAACGCAAAATAGTAGATTCATATTGATGCTTCAAAACGCAAGTCAATATAAGATTAAAATATCCAAAACGCAACCATAAAAATTACGAATAGTGGGTTTGATTTATGTTTAATATTTAAAACTGTTCTTTTACCGTAAACGCAGATGATTGCAGTTTGAACATGTTTAATAAAAAATCAAAACGCAACTAAAAAATCAAAACGCAACTAAAAAAAATCAAAACGCAACAAAAAAAATCAAAACGCAACAAGAAAAAAATCAAAACGCCAAAGCAGAAAATAACGAAGGTACCTAACATTGTGTAGAAAAAGGCTCAAATATGAATACCTGCTGAATTATGTACCCCTTATTCAACAACAAAGACCTTATTCATTTGGAGGAAGAAGGGTCCGGACTCAATAATTCTACCTTTTGCAAATCCTTTACCATTTGTTTTTCAGCAACCTAACAACTAAAAAGCATAAGCAAAGACTAAATTTACAGCTAAACATTTTATATTAAAATAAATAGGTAACTGGATCCGCTTAAATAGTTTTTCTTTATACATAAATTCATCTTAACCAATCATATTAGAGCATGAACATCTACAACATACGGAGTACGACATAACATACCTCATTGATTTATTTTTGTTATTTATCAATAATTAAGAGGTAACCTAATTAGATTCAATTGGAGCAAATTAAAATCAATAATCCTTATGAGAATTTAATAGAAAAGATACCACCAATGATGATTCCAAAGCAGCTGAGATTTTTAGGCACATGATATAGTTGGCTCAATCACAGAATTAGTGGGAATTGAAGAAGAATTGTTCATGGTTTCCATGTTTATCTTTAGTTTAGGGAAAGTCAGAGGATGAAGATTTGGGATTAATGACTGATTTTGAAAGTGAATTTCATAACAGATGCAATTGCGAAATGTATAGAGAAAGATTGCCAATGTGAAACGTTTCTAGTCTGGTTTTTTAAGTTACATAAATTAATGGGTCAAATCATTTCCATCTATATCCTCTTAAATCTCGTTTTGTAATTAAATATATTAATGGCAAAAATTATTTCCCTCCCAAACCGTTTTTGAATTTAAAATGAGAAAATTAAATACAGAATTACAATTTTCCCATTTGTTATGTATTTGTTTTTTAAAAACTTGCCACAACTACCATTTTGGTCTAATGGTAGACGCAATTGCTTTGGGTGCCTAGACCAAGGTTCGAATCCTTTGGCTAGCATATATTTTTAACATTAATGCTCGAATTAGCTGGCAGATGTGGCATTATGTGCTGCATAGGTGGATTTGATTGTGCCTAGGTGGCTTTCTTGGATGCATAGGTGGCATTAATTGTTGCATAGGTTGCATTATTTGGTGATTATGTGGCATTTAAGTTGCATATGTGGCATTCATATATCCTCTTATATATAACTAGCCTCAAGGCCCGCCCGATGGGCGGCTAGCTCTAAAAATTCGTTTGAAATAATAGATGACGGAACTTACACCATAAAAGTAGCATGTTTATTAGCGCTTTTTTTTACCTTACACCATAAAATAGGATAATTATCATACTATTAGAACTTTCATATACATAACGTCATTTGTTATGTTAGTGTATCTGCCAGCTTTGTTTACCATAAAAATTATACGATTATTACAATAATACTTTTGGATCGGAACAATAATACCCATTTACTCATAATCAAGCCTGCCTCACACAACATGTATAACCATTTACTCATAAAACCAATACGTTATAACATTGAAACAGTAGTCGAATAGGCTATCAATGCAAATAGACACATTATTCAGTTTTTATTTTCCTCTTATTTTCCTCTATTAACATTCTTTACAGTAAAAAGGACGTGGTTACTCCATTAGTAGCAGCAGTAGCAATAGGCTTCCCAAGATGACTCCATTCTGATTCAAGTTTAATAATTGCATTTGATCTTTCAGGCCTTTAAGAACCCTCTTTCATCCTTGCATTAAAGATGTCGTCATAAAGACACGTGTCATCTTTTGAGTTGATCTCCAAATTACCTTTTAATTCATTAGCCAAGATGAGCACGGGGATAATCGATTTCATCATTTTACATATTCAACAACCGTGTCACACATTTCCATGTTCAATGTGCTTTCTACAAAATATCTGTAGAGAAAATTATATGGTGGTCAGAATATAAACATAATCATACAAAACATCTAAAGAAAACACACTTTCAAAATAATTCAAGATAGTTGACTTTTTCACTACCAGAATGTAATAGTCCGTTCATCAACCACATGCTCTATCCTTTCCAACTGTTCTTTAACAACTGCAACTGGAGCATCAACACCTACCGCATTTTCTTTTAGTTCATCATTTAGAAACGGCAAACGCTCAAGTAGATCATCTAGCTCAGCAAACAACTCTGTGTTCTCTTCAGCTTCATCATCTTCATCGTAAGGATCTTGTTGCTAATCATATGGATCCACTTGCTGCAACAAATCATCATCATCATTCCATGTCTCAAGATCCCCTTCCAGCCCATTTATGCTACGGTCATAATCATTGTCATACATTAGAGGATAAAAGTTATAATCCACAAGCTCTTGCATCTCCTGTTCAGCTTTGACCTCCTTTGTCATGTCTATAGGATCTTGACTTAAATCTAAGCCAAATGCAAAGTCATTCTCAAATAACTGTATTCTGAACCGGAATTCTTCACTACACAACTTATTTCTTTTTTTATTCATGCTTTCAGGGTGCTCACTAATGTCAGAATCAGGTAAACTTCCAAAAGACTATGGTGGGTGGTCTACTTTACTTGTTGAATCCATATTTCCAGTCTGGACATCATTTTCATCTAACAACAATGATTGACCCCTATTTCCAGTCTTACTAGCTTTATTGACCTCATCATCCTGCACAATTTCCTCAATAACCACACCCTTACCCTTACCCTTACCCTTACCGAAAACAACTTCCATCATGTGCTTTTCAACATACACCTCAATTTCTTTATATCTAGGTACATACTTTCATAGACTAAGCACATCTTGGTGAGAAATTAGTGGTACCAATCCCTCATCCAAGGATTTTCCAGGTATCCTGAAATGGGAAAACAAAAAGCTACCACCCTTGATACCTAAGTCCTCTAACATTGCATCAAACCCGTATATGGAAAACCTTTTGCTGTCAACTAAATCATACCATTCTATTACTGCATAACGATATCTCATGTCTGGTAGTGAGGTAAAATTTCCACTGTGATGGATTTTTAATGTAAACAGGTTGTCATATGATTCTATGTAAAAACATAAAACATTAATTTTTACTCGCACTCTGCATGCTCCAAACATGATACGGAGTATTGAAACAAACTAATCAAAAAAATTAAAGTAAACGAAGCTTACCATAAATGACTCCTAAATCTTAGATGGGGGTACTACGTGCTCAATTCTAACCAAATGTAGGTGCTAACATTTTAAGATGGGAGATGATTTGCACACTCTCACTTTTGATTGGCACACTCCAACTTGTGCGTTAAACAGTTATACATTTATCATACACTGCTTCACCGGGTTGTACATATGAGTGTGTCAATCAAAAATGAAAGTGTCCCAATTAATCCCCTTTTAAGATGTTTATTTTGCTATTTTAGGGAAGATAATGAAATGAGAAATGAGATGAAAATAAAATACTGTAGAGGTTTATGCGGACATGTGATAGTTGGAAATCTAGCATGATAGTGGTATAGGCGGGAAATGAAAAGTGTGCCCATCACACTTTAGGGTAACCATTGTTTTTTATTCAATCTCAATTTGATTACGTACTAGTATTTCACTCTAAAATTCTAAAAATTAATTTTTTCATTTTCATTTTCAATCTTTCATTTTGGCTCCAGACTTTCCCCCCCAAAACCTTCGACTCACGCGTTAAACGTCACTCATAAATATCACTTCGGCTCGCCCGTTTAACGTCTCATGTATATAACATCGACTTACCTGTTAAGCGTCACGTGTATATGAATAGCACATCGACTTACCCTTTAAACGTCTCTCATGTTCATCGATATCACATCGTCGAACCGCTTTAACATCTATGTATATCAATAATCGACTTATCCGTTTAACGTCTCATGTATATCAATACTGCCTCGACTAACCCATTTAACGTCTCTTGTTAAGCAAATTCTCATCGACTCACCCGTTTAACAAAAATTAACGTAAAACCTCAAAAATGTACAAAGGAAGTCATATATCACTTCTACTAACCCATTTAACGTCTCATGTATATCAACACCACCTCGACTCACTCGTTAGACGTCACTCGTATATATCACCCGTACTCATTCGTTTAACGTCTCATGTATATATCAATCAATATCACATCGTCTAACCGCTTTAACATTACATGTATATCAACACCACCTTGAGTCACCTGTTATAGGTCACTCATGTATATCGCATCGACTCATTCGTTTAACGTCTCGTGTATATCAATATCACATCGTCTAACTGCTTTAATATCTCATGTAAATAAATACCGCCTCGACTCACCCGTTAAACGTCTATCATGTATATCACATCGACTCATCCGTTTAACCTCTCATGTATATCACGTCGACTAACACGCTTAGCGTCTCATGTACATTAATACCACCTCGACTCACCCGTTTAACGTGTCTTGTTAAGCAAAATCTCACCGACTCGCCCCTATAACGAACAACTCCGTTTAACATAAATTAACGTAAAACATCGCAAATGTACAGAGAAAGATATATATCACTTAGACTCGCCCGTTTAACGTCTCATGTATATAACATCGACTCACCCGTTAAGCGTCACGTGTATATGAATAGTACATCGACTCACCCTTTAAACGTCTCTCATGTGCATCGATATCACATCGACTCTACCGTTTAACATCTATGTATATCAATATCATATTGACTCATCCGTTTAACGTCTCATGTATATCAGTACCGCCTCGACTAACCCGTTCAACGTCTCTTGTTAAGCAAATTCTCATCGACTCACCCGTTTAGACCGACTCCGTTTAACAAAATTGACGTAAAACCTCGAAAATGTACAAAGGAAGTCATATATCACTTCTACTAACCCGTTTAACGTCTCATGTATATCAACACCACCTCGACTCACTCGTTAGACGTCACTCGTGTATATCGTACGTACTCATTCGTCTAACGTCTCATGTATATATCAATTAATATCACATCGTCTAACCGCTTTAACATTACATGTATATCAACACCACCTCGACTCACGCGTTAAACGTCACTCATATATATCGTATCGACTCATTCAGTTAACGTCTCGTGTATATCAATATCACATAGTCTAACCGCTTTAATATCTCATGTACATAAATACCGCCTCGACTCACCCATTAAACGTCTATCATGTATATCACATCAACTCATCCGTTTAACCTCTCATGTATATCACATCGACTAACACGTTTAGCGTCTCATGTACATCAATACCACCTCGACTCACACGTTTAACGTGTCTTGTTAAGCAAAATCTCACCGACTCGCCCCTATAACGAACAACTCCGTTTAACATAAATTAACGTAAAACATCGCAAATGTACAGAGAAGATATATATCACTTCGACTCACCCGTTTAACGTCTTATGTATATAACATAGACTCACCCGATAAGTGTCACGTGTATATGAATGACACATGGACTCACTCTTTAAACGTCTCTCATATGCATCGATATCACATCGACTCTCCCGTTTAACATCTATGTATATCAATATTATATCGACTCATTCGTTTAACGTCTCATGTATATCAATACCGCCTCGACTAACCCGTTTAACGTCTCTTGTTAAGTAAATTCTCATCGACTCACCCGTTTAACGACCGATTCTGTTTAACAGAAATTAACGTAAAACCTCAAAAATGTATAAATGAAGTCATATATCACTTCTACAAACCCGTTTAACGTCTCATGTATATCAACACCACCTCGACTCACTCATGTATATCGCGCGTACGTATTCGTTTAACGTCTCATGTATATATCATTCAATATCACATTGTATAACCGCTTTAACATCACATGTATATCAACACCACCTCGACTCACCCGTTAAACGTCACTCATGTATATCGCATCGACTTATTCGTTTAATGTCTCGTGTATATCAATATCACATCGTCTAACCGCTTTAATATCTCTGTACATAAATACCGCCTCGACTCACGCGTTAAACGTCTATCATGTATATAACATCGACTCATCCGTTTAACCTCTCATGTATATCACGTCGACTAACACGTTTAACGTCTCATGTACATCAATACCACCTCGACTCACCCATTTAACGTGTCTTGTTAATCAAAATCTCACCGACTCGCCCCTATAACGAACAACTCCGTTTAACATAAACTAACGTAAAACATCGCAAATGTACAGAGAAAGATATATATCACTTCAATTCGCCCGTTTAACGTCTCATGTATATAACATCGACTCACCCGTTAAGCGTCACGTGTATATGGATAGCACACCGACTCACCCTTTAAACGTCTCTCATGTGCATCGATATCACATCAACTCTCCCGTTTAACATCTATGTATATCAATATCATATCGACTCATCCGTTTAACGTCTCATGTATATCAACACCACCTCGACTCGCTCGTTAGACGTCACTCGTGTATATCGCGCATACTCATTCGTTTAACGTCTCATGTATATATCAATCAATAGTACATCGTCTAACTGCTTTAACATCACATGTATATCAACACCACCTCAACTCGCCCGTTATACGTCACTCATGTATATCGCATGGACTCATTCGTTTAACGTCTCGTGTATATCAATATCACATCATCTAACCGCTTTAATATCTCATGTACATAAATACCGCTATGACTCACCCGTTAACCGTCTATCATGTATATCACTTCGACTCATCCGTTTAACCTCTCATGTATATCACGTCGACTAACACGTTTAGCGTCTCATGTACATCAATACCACCTTGACTCACCCGTTTAACGTGTCATGTTAAGCAAAATCTCATCGAGTCGCCCCTATAACGAACAACTCTGCTTAACATAAATTAACGTAAAACATCGCAAATGTACAGAGAAAGTCATATATCACTTCGAATCGCCCGTTTAATGTCTCATGTATAAAACATCGACTCACCCGTTAAGCGTCACGTGTATATGAATAGCACATCGACTCACCCTTTAAACGTCTCTCATGTGCATCGATATCACATTGTCTAACCGCTTTAACATCTATGTATATCAATATCATATCGACTCATCTGTTTAACGTCTCATGTATATCAATACCGCCTCGACTAACCTGTTTAACGTCTTTTGTTAAGCAAATTCTCATCGACTCACCCGTTTGACCGACTTCGTTTAACAAAAATTAACGTCAATCCTCGAAAATGTACAAAGGAAGTCATATATCACTTCTACTAACCCGTTTAACGTCTCATGTATATCAACACCACCTCGACTCACTCGTTAAACGTCACTCGTGTGTTGTTGCGGTTGTCGTAAGGGACTTTTACAAGAAGTTTTACAACTTCCTAGGCAGTGTACCTAACCGTTGTAGTGTAGTATAGGCAAGACTCAGGGGTTGTTATCGTTACCTAGGGAAATAGGTTGGGAAGGCTTGATCACGGTCTAACATAATTCTAAGGGTTGAAAGAAGATTCTTTTTGTGTTTTTATATTTTATGAAATTAGGTAAAATCATATATTGGAGAGGTTTGGTTGGTTTTAGCTATTAAACTAAATATAAACTACGATACTGGTGATAACAATATAATAAAAGAGTGTGTTTATTTAATCATGTATTACTCCCTAGATTGCTTCTCCTAGTGTTGTTGCTTTGTCACACTTGTGATGATCTATGTAATTATTTCCTAAGTCATTAACGAATTACACGAACCCGTCGTCTATTTAATATTCCGTTAAGACAACACACAAGTAAGGTAGTATGAAGACTATTACAATGCCCCTAATAGTGTATTAAATGCACTTGAAATATATTAAGAGTAGATCAACCATATAAAGGGCAAGGTAGAATGAAAACTGTTACCCAATGGTATCCTTTCTACACAATCATGTTTTCCTAGACATATCAACAGCGATACAGACAAAAGCTGGTTTTCTAAGACCTAACATGCATATTCATTACAAATAGCAACACCACTAAGATCTACATCCTAGGTTTCATACAATTATAAATAAACACAATAGAAGGTTTAGCCAAGCATGTTATAAGTAAAACAAGAACAATAATGAATCAAACAACACATAGACATATTGAATGATTAAGATAATCATACTTGATTAAAACATGAATTGAAGGAAGTACAAAGGGTTTTGAGGCCTTAAAATCGTCCCTAACAGCTGCTAAACAAACTAGGGTTCGTCCCTTTCTTTTATTCTAAAGTTACACACCTAAAACCCTAAAAACGGATTTGTATATATAGGAAAATCGTTGTGTCGGCGTCACGTGTTAATCGTGACGCCGTCATGAATATAATATTCTAGATAATGGGCTGGGTCGTACAATCTGAAACCGTCTGGAGATCTTGTGACGCCGTCTTGAGATGGTTGTGACGGCTTCACATGTAACTATGACGCCGTCTCCAGCTTCTGAGTAGAAATTCTTGAGAGATGTTGGTGTAGGTTCGTAGTCTTGTCCGTTTCTTCTCCAAATGAGCCCAAGTCACGTGTATTTCTTCCAAATGCCTTCCAAATGCAAAATACCTGAAAAGGAACGATTAAGTACCTATTTTGGGCATACACACACGATTTAAGGGGTTAAACGACCCTAAAAAAGTGTATAAAATGACACCTCATCAAATACCCCTACACTTGGGATTTGCTTGTCCTCAAGCAAATGGGCTTTTCTACCTAGACAATAGCAATATGAGGGTCATTTTACCTACTCTTTAAAAGTATTTTTCAACACAACCTTCTAGACCTCGTAATTAAAAGCACGGAAAGTAAATACTAGTACCTCACATAAGTGTTTAGGATTCTCTTTTTCACTCGGGTGTATATTAAATTATAACATAAAGGGAAACGGAAAATCAACACTCATTATCTGTCATAGCATATAAATTACCATAGACTTGGTAAATGATCAAACCTCCACCGCTAGGCGCAAGCATTATTCATTACTATCTAAAAGGTCTTTTTAAAGGGTTATGGGGGTGTAGGTGTAAGATAACATATAATAGAAACGGAAACAGATGAGATACATTTGGGTGGCTTTGGGTGAATTTAGAGTGGAAGGGTTAGCTAATTATTTACACGAATACATGTTGGTTTGGTTGCTAAGCCAAGACTCGGACGAAGATATACAAACTCTACACAACTCTACATTAATCTATTTCTTTTTCTTTTCTATTTTTCTATTTTTTTAATAACATAATACATCACAACATAGGGTTTATAACACGTACCCCTACACTTGAGCTTTATATGCTCGATATTTACAATCTAACTAATGACACGATTTGAGGTGGATCAAAATAACACGGAGATCATCTAACAAACATATGGGGGTATTGACTTAACTTTTCTTCCCCATTCTTCCGCGAAATAAATACTACCATGAATATCAATCATCCCAAAACAGTATTTACAAGGATAAAGACTTAGCAACCGTGTACTCAAATAATTAACTTGGGTGAAAACAAAAATGTACTAAAAATGAGTACATACAAGGTGGGCTAAGGCGATTAAGGTGTAATGATTGGTGTAAGGGTGAACAATGTTCTTCATTAATAGTCCGGCTTAACTAGAAAATTACGAGAACTATGAAAAAGGATAGGCTCGGAGGGTTGTACTAGGGGTATCCTGCACTAAAGGTGAGTGCATGGTAAGGGTGTGGGATAGTTATATGATCGATGTAACCATTATAACAATTAAAGGTGTAAAACATGGGTTAATCCTAATGCCTCTTATCAAGCAAATCCTAATACTCACTATGCGGTCTCGGGATGCATCATAAAAACAATATCTAGAATTTAATATACTACCGGTACACTCTTGTAATCCTAAAGTAACCAATACCAATGTTCCAGAAAAGGCGACAAAACTACGCATACACATCCGTAACGACGGAATAGACACACATGATTGCTCACTCCTTAACTCGAACAAGCTAAAGGTATAACATCTAAGGGCGAACCTCACATTTTGGGGGTGGAATTTTAGGGTTTTTGTTCTAGTAATATAAATTCCTATCCATGAGACGCTCTTAATACTTGGTTTTCGTTGGTATGTGTCATAATTTTTTTTAATTTGGGTCAAAATCACCTCTTATGCTATGTTTCGATATATTACCCATCATTTTAAGGACAAAGCAAATGGCAAATGAAAGAATAGTTTCTAAGGCTTATTTTCCCCCTACACTTAAGTTAAACATTGTTCCCAATGTTCTATAAAGGTACCCGTAAAAAAGAATAAAGGGAAACGAAAACAAGGAAAAAAAAACTAGTACTCCCCTGGTTTGCTCAATAATGGAGAAGAAACATGCGATAACTGGTTAAATCATCATCCAAGAATCATCCAATGAAACTTCCTAAGAATTTCCAAGATTCTTTTCATCAAATATAACCTGTAATCAAAGACAAAGACAACTATACCAAGCATAAAATGTGCAATATACAAATATATAATATGAATTTAGGGTTTGACTCGATAAATCAGTAAAGATAGGATGAGAGAATTGTCAAACTTATTGGTTTTGCAGGTTTATAACAGAAGATTTCATATTTTAAATGTTATGTAAGTTTTATTTTCAAAAATAATTAAAAACTTTAAGTTTTCTAGACCTGGACGTTTGACGCCGTCAGGAGAATCCTGACCCTGTCACAGGTGTCGTGGTGATGGCGTCGCGTGTAAATCGTGACGCCGTCTCCACATTGTGTGAAAACGAAATTTTTGTTTTTGATGAAAAATTTCTTGCACTTGATTCCATAAGTTAATTCCTGTACAAATAGCTACATAAAACCTGAGATTTGACAATTTACTCATATGACTCGAAACTGACGCGAATTAATCTAAACAATTCATTTAACATGTTTGAATTTGGTTCAAAAACCGGATAGATTCTCCTACACTTATTGTTTGCAAAATACCTTTGATTGAAATTAAGACGAGGTTAAAAACAATACAAAGCATGATTACAAGATAGAGTTCAAACTTGATAGAATAAAATAAAAAGAATAAAACACATGACACTCCTAATGTGCGGGAAAAATAAATATTGGGTTGCCTCCCGAAAAGCACTTGTTTTTGTTCGAGTCACGAGCCTGACTCTACGCTTATTTCACGCGTATATGGTGGGTCTTCCTTACACTTAAGGTCAAGTGCGGGTGATAGTAGCGGTACAAACCACAATGATAAGAAGGAACCATACATTGAGAATTTTGTTGTTGAAGAATAGGCTCTAAATGATGTGCTTCTAGAATTCTAC
>BQNB010072193.1:0-5000 GCA_026074375.1 Tanacetum coccineum
TTACTTCTCCCTCCCATTTCTATTTTCCTCTTTTGAAATAAGAATTTAAAAAATGATGAAAATACTCTCTAGCTCCTCTCTTTTATTCTAGTAACTTTCGTATGGTATCTACTTAGCATCTAACAAATTGATTATTAAAATTTTAAGGATTGTTATTGAAGGGGCGATTCAGTAACGAACCATTAAGTTGAAAACGATTAGGTAGGTTTGAAAAATTGTTTTAAGAATTTTGAGGTTGCCTTCACCTAAAGTTTGGGTGACTTTTCCATGACGGATTATAAGTGTCACCAAGATTATTTTGCTCGGGTTTGAAAGTGAACCACTTAACTCCCGCTTCATCAGTACGTGGGGATGCATAATCAAGAAAAGCTTGCTTGGGATCTTCCATGCAGTATTGAGTGTCATAGGGGCCACTACAAATCTCACATGAAGAAGTGATTTTGTTCACTTGAACAGATGGTTTAGGAGCAAGATGAGCTTCCATCAAGCGTTGTACTTGATTTTCAAGCTCAATGAGACGACGGTCGGATGCATTTGGGACATCATGAGGTAAAGAGATTGCCTTTACCGGTTTAGTGAAGTCTCTTGGGTCATTTCAACTTTCGTTGTCATAGAGGGTGAGGTCCTCTATAAGTGCCCTAGATTCCTTGGCGTCTTTGTTACGTAGCTTACCACCAGCCGATTGATCGGTGGTGCGCTTTGTGGTGGGATTTACATAGTCATAAAAGATTTGGACATGGAGCCCATGCTTCAGAAAGAGATTCACTTTGATGTTGTTGGAACATCAAGATGTCATTTTGAAGTTTAGCACTTCTTCCTTGTAGGAAAAAATGAGCAAGGAAACGGGTAGTGAGATCCCCCCAAGTGGAGATGGATAATTGCTATCTTGATGGCGAAGGAAAAATTAAAATAAACGCAGTCGCCTTCTTTCCCTATTTTCAACATTAAGTTCAAGTGAGTCCACAATTTTTAGAAAATCCTTAAGATGTTGATTTGGATCCTCGGACCGAACTTCGTGGAATGAACATCCGTTTCGCACCAATCGGATGGTGTCGAGTCGTAAGGGCACCACATTGTTCCCGGCGGGTAACTCAATGGTGTTTCAATAGCCCTTGTGGCTTGTTCGGGAATAATCTCCTAAAGTACGGGGTAGATTTCCGTTTTCCATGATGGTCAATGAAAAAGAAGGGTTTACAAAACAAAGGGAACGAATAAAAGATACAACTATGAGAAAGCTACACTAAAAAGAGAAATGAAACCTCACTTGATAAGAATCTAGTGAGTAGACCTAAGCTATATGGAATCCGAAACCTAGACTATTCCCCGGCAGCGGCGCCAAAAACTTGATGCGGATGTTGTAAACCCAAAAGTTTTACAACCCTCCTAGGCAGTGTACCTAACCGTTGTAGTTTAGTATAGGCAAGACTTGGGGGGTTATAATCGTTCTCTAGGGGATAGTTTGGGTAGGCTTGAATTGTATGGTTACTAAGGTCTAGAGGCTGAGAGAAAAATATTTTTGTGTTTTTATATTTTTTAGAAAGCAAGTAAAATCTCGGGTTTGAAGGGGGTTTGATTATACTAATTAACTACTCCTAATTCTAAACTAATTGCAGAAAAGTAAAGTGGTGGAAAAACTCGTAGGGTAAAACAAATGTGTTTAACTAATCATGCACTAATCCCTAGTTGTCTTCTCCGAAGGTTTTAGCTAAAACTCGTTGGATTAATGCAATTCCAATTAGGGTCAATGTTAATGCATGGAAAGTAAGATTGGATTGTTTACCTAGAAGACTCAGTATCTCTCAAAGAGGTATGGATATTGATTCCATTTTTTGTCCAAATTACGGTAATGAGGTGGAATCTACTAGTCATATTTTCTTTGTTTGCTCGTTAGCGAGAGAGGTTTTTTGTGAGATTGTAGTTTGGTGGAGTTGCAATTTTATGGAGGTTTCTTCGTACGAGGAATGGTTAGTTTGGATTTCGAATATTTGACTTCATTCTAATCTTAAACAGATATTGGAATGAGTTTGCTGTATTATGTGGTGGATTGTTTGGAATTTTCTTAACAAAGCTCTCTTTGGTTCGGTAGTCTTTCAAAGTGGCTTTTTTTTTGGAACGGCGATTTTATTAGAAACAAAAACTAGCAAGGAGCTAGATTACAAAACAATAATATAGGGGTTTTTGAGCCATTCGTTCCATCCGAACGAGGCTTTAGATCTATACTTACACCAATAAAAAGAACTAGTAATGACATTATCAATAAGCATCGACTTCGAAGGTTTTCTCTCGTCAAATAGGAGCTTGTTTCGATAGATCCAAACGTACCACCAAATGGAATACCAAACTCCTTCGAACATCTTTTTGAGTTTGGAATCCATACGAATTGAAACAAGCCAAGACTTCCATTCTGCATATGAGTTCAAGTTTGCGTGATCCAAATTCCACCAGCTCAAAACCTTATTAGCAATGTCCCGAACCAATCCACACCTAAAGAACAAATGGTCCGTCGATTCAATAGCATTATCACAAATAGGACACGACATATCCTGAATGTCAATACCTCTACGAGAAATGTTGAACCGGGTAGGTAAAGCATCGGTCTTGATTTTCCAGGCAAGAACGTTGATTTTTATCGGGACACACTTTACCCATCTAGTTTCTTCTCCAATATTCGGAAGGCATATCTCATCGATACGTCTACGAGCAGAGGCCACCGAAAATATACCCGTACTCTCCAGATTCCAATTCCATCTGTCAGCCGAAGGCACGATAGTGACAGAACGAACCAATTCTACCAAGCTGTCGAATTGATTTTGCTCGATACCCCCTCTAGGAATTCGACGGAAGGAGCAGACCAAACTCGTGTCGCCTATCTTGGAACTAACAGTAACATCCTTTGAGGATTCAAGCGCGTATAATCTGGGAAAAATGTCTTTAAAAATGCCCCTAGTATGCCAATGATCCAACCAGAATTTGGTGGACTCCCCGTTTCCCATCTTATGAGTCAGATAATCAAAAACGTACATACCTTTTCTTTGGAGAGATCGAACTTCACTCAAAATCGAAAGCCAACATGATTTGCCAGTAGAAGTCCATTCCGAATGAATTTTACCACCCACACCGTGAATAGCCACAATAACTTTAGTCCAAAGAGAGTCTTTTTGCGAGAGAAACTTCCAAACCCACTTAATCATCAAGCCTCTATTTAACGCAAATAAGCTAGACACACCTAGCCCGCCTCGTTTTTTGTCTGTCAAAACATTGTTCCATTTAACCCAAGAAGCCTTTTTACTACCCGGATCATGGCCATTAAAGAAATGACTTCTAATAGACTCCAAGATATGAAGCACCTTTGAAGGAACTTTGAAAATAGACATGTGAAAGACTGGAATAGATCCTAAAACCGATTTCAACAAAGTTAAACGACCACCAATAGATAAAGTTTTGGATTTCCATTTGGAAAGCCGAGACTTCACTTTTTCAACTATCTCTTGCCATGCTTGAACACGTGTCATAGAACCTCCCACTCTAGTCCCAAGATAGTAGAAAGGACACTTAAGAACGAGACATCCTAACTTTGCAGCCGCTTGGATGACCTGAGCACTTTCCACATTAATCCCCATTATCTTACTTTTGTTCAAGTTAATCTTAAGGCCCGAAGCATGAAAAAAGCATTTCAAAACGTGAATCAAAGTGGAGATATTACCGTCACTCCACTCCCCTAAGAAAATAGCATCATCCGCATAGAACATATGCGAAAGACATAAAGATTGATCTAACACAATACCTTTAAACATCCCCGCGTTTACGATCCTTTGAAAAGATAAATGAAGGCTCTCCATCACGAGGATAAAGAGGAAGGGGGATAAAGGATCGCCTTGTTTCAACCCTTTATAGAATTGGAACTCATTCGTAGGACATCCATTGACAAGAATAGAACCCTTAGAAGAAGTTAGGCAACTTTGAATCCAGTTACGCCATTTACACCTGAAACCGAACTCTTTAAGAACATCATCTAAAAAATCCCATCTAATCGAATCGAAGGCCTTTTCAAAATCGACCTTAAAAATTAGAGTTTTCTTCTTCTTTTTGGTACACCACTGGAGAATCTCATTAAGAATAAACGGACCGTCTAACATTTGTCTTTCGGCGATAAATGCAGATTGCACTTCATTAACAATGTCCCCCAAAACATTAACAAGCCTGTTAGACAAAATCTTGGCAATGATCTTGTAGATACTTCCAATGAGACTAATAGGTCTAAAGTCCTTGACCAAGTTAGCGTTCGGGACTTTTGGGATTAAAGCTATAAATGATGAGTTACAACCAGGAGGAATTTCTCCATGAATGAAGAAATGATTTACAGCCATATAAACATCGTGCTCAATAACAGGCCAAAAATGCCGATAAAAGCCAAAAGAAAACCCGTCGGGGCCCGGGGATTTGTCTGTGCCACAGCCCCAAACAGCCGTTTTAATCTCCTGTTTAGAAACTTCTCGCTCGAGGTCCTGACTTTGATCTTCAGAAATAGTTTTCGGAAATCTCATATCAATATTAGCACGCCATCAATCATAATACCCCTGGTGTTCATTTGATTACCATTAGAAATTCTTGTTTGACATCATTAGGCTGCTCCTTCCAAACGCCATCAATCGTAATACCCCTGATGTTCATTTGATTACGTTTTTTATTCAAAATTCCGTGGAAAAAAATTTGTTTATGCGTTTTTGGATGTTAGATCAAAATCCAAGTTGATACGAGCCGAGTTAATTAAGCAAGTATTTTTATGTAGTGTTTGGGGAGAAGAATAACTAATTAGTTGGGTTCTAACTTACGATAGTTTTCGTCTTTGCAAAATGGTGATTGTAAGATTGGATCAGGATTTTATGATCTTACTATAGTGTCATTTTTTTAATAAGCGTTGTAAATTATGCAAATCTACATATATGAAAATGTAGGTCAAAATGATGCTTATGAAGTGTTTAATACAATCCATGTCTTGC
>BQNB010072193.1:10000-32516 GCA_026074375.1 Tanacetum coccineum
CTTTAAAAAAATTACAAAATTCCCCCTCCCCCACTAACGGCTATTAAGTAACGATCGTTAGTTTTTTTTAAATTTTTTACGAAAATAAAACGTTAAGTAACGACCGTTTGTCCTTTGCGCTCCGCAGGTAACCCAACTCGATTATAAAAATGTATTGGGATAACTAGTTAATGAAATCATATTATAATAAATAAATACAGGCATAACATAAATAGAATCAAAAGACATATTCTAGATAACGAAAATTAAAAGAAAGCAATAAATGTCGAGCCACAAGCTCAAATTTTCAGAGTTGCATTCATGTCTGTATGTTGTACGGGATCGCATCAGTTCACAAGCTTAGAACCCGTTTCGGCCCAAAAAAATCTGAAATCTGCACCCATCACTACGTGAGCGTAGGTGCACGAGAGCAACCAACCAAAGACAATTTAATAGTAGTTGATACCAAGATTTCTATATAAACACTTCAACGCTTTCTCTCTTAGGCGATGTGAGATGCACCTTTTCATTTCAAGTTTTGTGTTTCAATTTATCTCATTCGTATTAACTTCATTTTAAACGCTCTTTAGCTTTTTTACAAAGCTTTCTTCAAAACAACAACGCAAACCAAGTAATTAATGTAAATGTATATACTCTGTATAACATATACTCTCTCCGTTCCCTTTTTATTGTCCACGTTTTCTTTTTGAATGTCCTAATTTAATTGTCCACACTAAAAATAGATAGGGAAGTTTGATCAAGTTTACTATATTATCTATGTTTGAAATTATTATTACAAACATTAATGAATACTTTAATTAATTAGTTAAGGGTAAAACTGTCATTATGTCAAAAAGTAAGACAGAGAAAGCAGTAATAAATGCACTTTTGTGTGTTTTTTATCGGGAGACAATAATTTTGAGACGGAAGAAATACATAAATAATGTCCAAAATTTATAAATAATCATATTTGCAAAACATTTTCCTAACACAAATTAAAGGGTCAATGTCATAAAATACCTACGAAGTTTTAAAATTGTCTCGACTTCACCAACGAACTAAATTTCGTACTGTCTAGACCAACGAACTTGTTTATTATGTGACAATATGACCAATATGACCGGCTACATTTTCCACGTCATTTTTTTTTATTTTTTTTATTCCACATCACCCTCAACCATTTATCCTCCATCACCACCACCATTTTTCTTTGGGTCAATGTCATAAAATACCTACGAAGTTTCAAAATTGTCCTGACGTCACCAACAAACTAAATTTCGTACTGTCTAGACCAACGAATGAACCCACTTGCGGTTGTGTTATATTCTGGTTGTTGGTCTCATTATTATTGTTGTTGTTGTTGTGTTGGAAAGAAGTTGATGCAGCTATTATGAATATTATCACGTTAATAATAACGTAGAGATAAGGTGGTTTAAGCCATGAAATAATGACCGACCAGATAACTGGTAAATCAAATGGAGGTCAAATGGAAAAAGGTTGATTAATATTCAACCATTTGGATTGATGTGTTTCAATGTCAAGCAACTTTTTAGGTTGATTAAAGATGATGATTTGTTTGCGCTATTTAATTTAGGGTTCTCGGTTGGTGGTTATGGGGTATCATAGGATGTGGGTTCATGTAGATGGGTCGGGTCGGAGGGAGGATGGATCCGGAGGTGTAGGTGTAGGTGAAGAAGATGTCATGGCATGGGGCGGAGGGTGGTGGTGGTGGTGGTGGTGGTGGTTGGGCGGTGGTGAGGGTGAAGAGTATGGTGATGAGAGAGAGTATGAGATGGGTGTGAAAGATGAGAAATTTAGAAGATGAGAGGAATAAGGATTAGTTTTGCATACAGTTGACTTTTTATGGGTGAAAAACATTGACCATAATAATATAGGTATTTATGATATGGGTGATATCAGAACAATATTTGAAAGTTCGTTGGTCTAGACAGGACAAAAATTAGTTCGTTTGTCAAGTCGGGACGATTTTGAAAGTTTATAGGTATTTTATGGCTTTTACCCTTAATTAATTTATAAAACAAAACAAAAAACCTGTCCAGCGTGGAAGGTAACTGCCACTGTGTCAGTCAAAATTTATGATATGGGTGATGTTAGAACAATATTTGAAAGTTCGTTGGTGTAGGTATGACAAAATTTAGTTTGTTGGTAAAGTCGAGACAATTTTAAAACTTCATAGGTATTTTATGACATTAACCCTTTGATTTAATTGAAGTTTAGTTGAATCAAAAATGTAATTAAATGTTATATTTTATCAGTTAATAGTTTTAATTGTTTAATGTTTGACTATTTGGTACCGGTCTAATCACGAGGCGAGGAGCTTACGGGTTTATTTAGCTAGACCGACTTTGGTTAGTTGCTTTAGCTAAATAAATCAGGTGGTATTCGTTTAATTGCGGGTCTTCAAATTGGTTACATTTTCTATCCTTTCTCAATTAATTAGTGTAGTTTTATTATATGTTTTAATTTTTGCCATGCTTAGTGTAGATTTAGTTTTGTCGTTAAATGCTATGTTTAATTTCATTATGAGTAGTGAGTAGATTTATTAATGCTTGTTAAGTGATTAGTGAATTGGAAATTAAGTGTGGACTTATAAAAGGTTTAGAAATTAATAATTTTCTAAATTATTTAGATTTGTAATTTGATTGTTTAAAGGGAAAAATTCAGAGAATAATCCAATTACACATCTAGTAATTATTTTCTTTAGATTGTTTTCAAAATAAACCAACGTTGTGAGAAAATTATCTTTTCTAAATATTATAATTCATTAGTAAACCTAAGCCCGCACTTGATGAACATTTCACGTCACTTAGCAAGCATATTAGTCATTTATATTTTTAGATCATTTTTGGTATAATCTTGTAGTTTTAAATCTTAGAATTAATATTAGTTTAATTTTAAGTATAAAAAAAGTTTAAAACCAAAACCAAAAACTTGAATGAAAGTCAAGCTCGATTCCCAACTTGAACGTAGATTTCCATTTACCTCTCGTCAAGGAAACGACCCGGGAGGTTTTTGAGATATCACTTTGGTTAAAAGCGAATTTCTTTAGCCCGACGGAAAATACTATACTATACTATTATTGGCCTATCCTTATTAGTACGTACTTATATATTATGTATATATTTTATACGTATTGATTTGGATGGATCACCAGGTTATAAAGGTTTTGGGCCAGGTGTTGGATAACAGGAAATGGGCCATGGTGTTGTTATAAGAGGTTAACGGGTGTTAACTCTTATAATTAAGAGTTAACACCGTTATGGTTTAGGGATTATTTTTGTAATTTGGTTAACTTTAAGGGACTGATTTGGAATTTTTAGGTTTTTTCTTTTTATGGTTGACCACTGTTGACCATAGGTTGACTTTTGTTGACCTTTGATAGCATTCTCCCGGCTCTTGTACACTCAATTCCGTTCTCGTGTCCGTGTTTATCCGGTTTTGACCGTTTTCTTGAGATTTTTGCAATATCCGTACCTACACAATCACAAAGACAAAACAAGCAATATACAAGTATTTAAAGCATAATTTTGTCTTTTTAGGTCCATTTTTGATATAAAACGGATATGTGTTTACACACATATCAAAATTCCCCAAACTAAGCGATTCCGTGTCCTCACGCAATATTATATGCTCTATAACCTAATACCTCAAAACTTCCCCAAACTAAACCTTTAAAAAGTAGCAAAGATTTTTGTGAAGAGAGTTAAGAAATCACAAGTTATAAAACACCCTATTTTCCTATTTTTAAATTTTTTTTATATATATAGATAAGCTTAGAATATTTTCATAATTGTTAGGGATCGTAGAACAAGATGCATTTCGATCCGAGAATACCCCAAAAAGGATAAATTCATCGTCCTCGACTTTTCACTTATCAAAACCAAGCTTAAAACGAAATCACAGCTAAATATCAGTAAAGATGCTAACACTACTCATATTTGCAACTTGTGGACTTTTCACTCCCGACAATTATTATATCTTAGGTGAGTGTGCTATTTTGAATTTCAACCATGCATCAATGTTTTGCAAAACACTATGCTTCACGTTCCACCCGAGAATATTATGTTTAAAGGCAAGATCATCCTATGTAGCGACTTTCGTCTCGGCACATCCCAACCTTGCGGCTAAGTGACCAGGCTTTTGACACCCTACAAAGACTAGTATCGGGACTCACGGACCTTAGGTATCAAAAACTCTCAAGTTTCCTGAATATACATAGCTTATAAAATAGAATAGTCAAAGTGAAAAAGCATATTTGAATTTAACAAAAAGAAATTTATTTATTAATTCACACTTAATTATTTAGATATTTATGCAATTGTAACCCTCGACCTTTTTGAAGGCTGCAACATCAGTTGTGAGCCGGCAAGATACAACAAACTTTTATCAGTTTCAGATTTTTATTCTTACTATAGGCTTTCTTTAGAAGACTACCACATCGGTTGTGAGCCGGCAAGAGGTAGTAAACTTTTATCAGCCCACAGCTTTTATTATATTATATATTTTTGTATCATTTTATCATCATTTTTTCTACTTTATATAGAGAAGACTTCTTTTCGAAAAATTCAAGTATAAATTTGAACTAAGACTAAAATTTTGCTATAAAAAATGGTTGATTTAAGTTTAATCTCCAAAAACAGCACGTATATTAATCCGGTTAGAAGCTTATGGGAGAAAAAGCAACAAGTTACATACATGAGCTCTTAAGATTTCCAAATAATCCTTGTTTAGCATCCCACTCAAACCTAACTCTATCATTTTTCGTTCATCGCAAATTTTCGCGAACGCTTGGCCTAAAAGTTAAGAAACAAGCTAGAGCTCAACACGCTCGATCGGGTCAAAATTTACCCTTATTCTACCCAGCAGGAAAGTCAAAATTATGACAAAAACACTTATTTTATTTTTGAAAATTTTTAAATTTTTTCATATTTTTGAAAATTTTCGTGGGAAAACGGGGTACGTGGGAACAACAGGTAAAACTAGGCAAGATCATATCGAAGATATACTACCCTATACTAAAATCAAACATTGTCCTCAATGTTTCTTAGCCTAAGACTTAAAAACCCCATACTAGTAATTCAAAAAGGTCAAATGTATAACTAAAGCCTGAAGAAAGTATCACAAAAATCTTAAGCCGTTTATTAGGTGTGCTAAAAGATAAATGTTAGACGATAAAAATCTTTAGGATATCAGATTTCCCCAAACTAATGGTAAGCAAAGGCTAGGAAGCTCGAGTGGACCGGGACAAAACACCGAACACGAGAGTCTTCAGAAAATTTAGGTTCATCCTACAAACAATCACAAGTACAAACAACAAACATAAAGATCGGAAGAGTCCAAGCCTCCTCACAACACATTAGAAATAAGAAAATAGAAAATGGATAAGCATGGGTTGCCTCCCACGAAGCGCTTTGTTTTTTGTAACCGAGTCACATAGCTTGACTCGATCCCTGAATTCATTTGTCCTTAGGGAAAGTCTAGAGATCCTAGACTACCTTGGGTGGTAAGTCCCCTTCGAAGTAATGTTTTACACGATAACCATTCACCTTAAAGTTTGGACCATCAGGTTGAGATAACTCAATGGTTCCATATGGAAAAACTTTGGTAATGGTGAAAGGTCCTGACCAACGAGTTTTAAGCTTTCCTAAGAATATCTTTAGACGAGAGTTGAAGAGCAAACCTCGATCACCAACGTTGAAAATGTGTTTTTTGATCTTTGAGTTGTGAAGCTTCTTCGTCTTCTCTTTATAAATCAAAGAATTTTCGTAAGCTTGATCATGAAGCTCATTAAGTTCATTTAGTTGAAGCTTTCGGTGATCACCCGCAGTTTTAAGATCGAAGTTAACATGTTTTAACGCCCAGTATGCTCTACGTTCTAACTCGATTGGTAAATGACAAGACTTTCCATAAACAAGCTTGTAAGGCGTACAACCAATTGGTGTCTTGAAAGCAGTACAAAATGCCCATAAAGCATCGTCTAATTTGTCTGACCATGAGGCACGGTTTTCTCTAACCGTCCTTTATAAAATACATTTCAAACCGCGATTTGACACCTCCACTTGACCGCTCGTTTGAGGGTGATAAGCGGTAGCTAGACGATGAGTGACCCCATACTTAGACATTACTTTAGCAAATTTATCATTACAGAAATGGGTCCCACGATCGCTTATAATAGCTCTTGGTGTACAAAATCAGGCAAAAAGAGATTTCAAAAACTTAACTACAACTCTAGCATCATTTATGGGGAGCGCCTTGGCTTCAACCCATTTTGAAAGATATTAAACAGCTACGAGGATGTATTTATTTCCTCTTGAAGATGGAAATGGTCCCATAAAGTCTATGCCCCAGACATCAAAGATTTCATAAACTTGAATAGCATTTTGAGGTATCTCATCTCGTTGTGAAATTTTTCCTTGATGCTGGCATGAGTCACAGTTTTTGACTAACTTATGGGCATCTTTGTAGATTGTGGGCCAATAGAAACCGGCATCAAATACTTTCCGAACGGTGAGATTGGCACTATGATGGCCCCCGGTAGGTCCTTCATAACAAGCTTTGAGAATATCAATAGCTTCTTGCCCATGCATACACCGTCGAATGATTTGATCCGCACAAGTTCAAAAAAGATAGGGATCGTCCTAGAAATAATGTTTGTCATCCTTAAAAAACTTCCTCTTTTGTTGAGTTGACATTCCTTTGATGATAAAATTCCCCGCATGGAAATTTGCATAGTCAGCAAACCATGGGGTACTTTTATTAGAAATAACTCCAAGATTTTCTAAAGGAAAATGTTCATTAATGTTCTTGTTTTCTAACACATCCTTATGAGTATTCTCATGTCTAGATAAATGATCTTCCGCGAGGTTTTCAGCTCCTTTCGTGTCAACGACGTTGAAATCGAATTCCTGAAGGAGGAGAACCCATCTTAGCAATTTTGCAAAAAGGTAGTTAAGGGCAGAATGGTCCGTATACACTATGCTTTTATTCATGATGAGGTATGACCGGAATTTTTCAAAAGCGTACACCACAGCCAACTTTTCCTTTTCTGTTGTGGTGTAGTTCGATTCCGCCTCGGTCATTGTTTTGCTTGCATTATGTATAGGCCTAGAGTGTTTCTCAATTCGTTGCCCCAGAACTGCTCCTATGGCATAGTCGCTCGCATCACACATAAGCTCAAAGGGCTGGACCAGTCGAGGGCAATCAGATTTGGAGCTTCAGTTAATTTCTTCTTTAAGGTCTGAAAAGCTTTAATGCATTCCTCAGAGAAAATAAAAGGAGTGTTTTTCTCAAGGAGATGTATCATGGGTTGAGAAATTTTTGAAAAGTGCTTGATAAATCTACGGTAAAAACCTGCATGTACGAGAAAACTCATAATACCTTTGACCGTAGTTGGGTGAGGTAATTTAGCAATGACGTCTATTTTGGATTTGTCGACTTCTATTCCTTTCATTGAAATTTTATGTCCAAGTACGATGCCTTCTTTTACCATAAAATGGATTTTTTCCCAATTTAGAGCCAAATTAGTGTCTTCACACCATTTAAGCATCTTATCTAAATTGGAAAGGCTCGTAGAAAAAGAATTTCTGAAAACTGAAAATTCATCCATGAAAACTTTCATAGTCTTTTCAATCATATAATGGAAACTAGCCATCATACACATATGAAACGTGCCTGGTGCATTGCATAAGCTAAAAGGTATACAACGATAAGCAAACATTTTGTATGGGCAGGTGAATGTGGTCTTTTCCTGATCTTTCGGATCGATTGGTATTTGAAAGTAACCCGAGAAACCATCGAGGAAACAATAGTATTCATTTCCTGCGAGTCTCTCAAGCATTTGATCCATAAACGGCAAAGGGAAGTGGTCTTTCCGGGTGGCTTCGTTCAACTTACGATAATCAATACAAACTCTCCATCCCGTTACAAGTCTAGTTGGTACTAACTCATTTTCATCATTGGTCACTACGGTCATCCCTCCTTTCTTTGGCACACAGTGCACTGGGCTCACCCAAGGACTATCCGAGATTGGGTAGATCAATCCAGCGTCAAGAAGTTTTTCAACCTCTTTCTTAATGACATCATGGATCTTTGGATTAACCCTTCTTTGATGTTGGACCGCTGGTTCATAGTCCTCTTCCATTAGAATTTTATGAGAACAAAATTCTGGGTTAATACCCTTAATGTCAGAAAGTTTCCAAGCAATTGCTCGCTTTCGGGACTTTAGAACCTTTATGAGAGCGGTCTTTTCATCGATACTCAAATCTTTGGCAATTATGACTGGCAACTTGTTGTTGTCTTCCAAAAATGCATATTCGAGATGAGGCGGTAAGTCCTTAAGTTCAACCTCAGGAGGTTCATCAATTGAAGATTTGGCAGTTTTGGCTTCACAAATTTTAAGTTCCTTTCTGATTTCTGGCAAATAATTTCCTTGGTTCGGAGGTGGTAAAGGATCACTATTAAGGAGTGCTTCGAGAATAAGAATGTCCCCCTCTGGGTCATAATAAGATTCATCAACTTCCGGTGAAGTTGGATCGTCGGCTAGAGCAAGAAAAGCATCAGCTTCTTCTAGAAGTAGAAAATCACTATCCCCGAAAGGAGTGAGAGTCGGAGAAGAATTTGAAACTATCGGATCATAATAGGGAGTGGGATTGCCACTGGCGATCACGTCTGAAAATCCTAGAACTTCCTGAGAATACTCTTCACAAGCTAATTCAACAACGTCGATTTAGTACGCCGTCATATTATTATAATTATCTCAGTATCTTGATGTTTGATCAAGATTATAAGTAATGGCCTCATTTCCTACTCGAAGGGTTAATTCACCTTCATACACGTCTATTAAAGCACGACTGGTCTTAAGAAAACACTTCCCAAGAATTAGAGGTACTCAAGGATCTGGTTTAAAATCTACGACCACGAAGTCGGATGGAAATTGGAATGCACCAAATTTAACGTTGACATCTTTAGCAATACCAATCGGTTGGGAGATCGAACGGTCCGCTAGTTCTAGTGTTATGCACGTTAGAGTTAGGTTTGGAAGGTTAAGCTTTTTCCACATGAAAAATGGCATGAGATTTATGCTTGCGCCAAGATCAGCCAAGGCTAAGCACACATACATTCCGGGAAATTTACATGGAATAAGGAATCTGCCAGGGTCACCAAGTTTTTCGGGTAACTTGTTAAGTATGACTGCCGAGCAATGTTCATTCAAAGGGGTCCTAGCCATCTCACTAAGCTTTTCTTTATTTCCGATTAAGGCTTTAAGAGTTGAAGCAAATTTGGACATTAGAGTCAAAGCATCCATGAAACTAATTTTGAAACTCATATCTTTAAATATTTCGTAGAATTTCTCTTTTTGTTCTTTAGCATTTTCACGGTGCTTCTCATCATTTCGCCTTGAAGGATAAGGAATTGACGGTTTTGGGTTAGGCATCGGTACACTAACGGGAGCATCAACTAGCTCATAAACTGGATTTTGGTTTTTAACTGGGACAACTGGAGGTTGGACATCTTCGGTAATTCCGTTATTAGTAGGAGAAGAAGTAGTAGTCGTAGGTCCTTGATAAACAACCCCGCTTTGGGTAGTAATACCTTTCAAGTCTTCCTTCGGGTTAGTAACTGTGTTACTTGGAAGAGAACCTAAACTCGAAGACGAAGCGGTATTGGAATTTACAAATTTAGAAAGCATCTTCGTTAAATTTGTCATCTAGTTTTGTAAACCTTGGCCTTGATTTTGCATATTTCTCAATACAACATCATTAGCCTTGACATAATTCTCAAAATAGGTCTTTGAAACACCTTGCATTTGCTGAGCAGGAGCTTGATAAGGTTGAGCTTGGTAAACTGGTGGTTGGCTAGTCGGAGGTTGATTGATACACTTGACCTTGATAAAAGTTACTTCCACGGTTTTGATTGAAATTGGTTCCTCGATTTTGGTTGAAATTATTTCCCTGATTCTGATTGAAACGGTTTTGATGTTTTGAATCGGAGAAAAACCCAGGAGGTCGGATTTGATTTGCACCTTCGGAGGTCTAAGAATTGGTATTTCCTGATTAAAATTGGTGCAGCAGCTTGTGAAAACGTACTCTTGTATGTTGTCTCGATAAAACATTGCTATCGGCGGGCCCTGGACAATTTCTATAAGTATGAGCACCTCCACAAGATTACACAACTCTGCTCAGGCGCTTTTAACGGGTGCGGGAGTGGGGCTTTTTGTTTGTAGATATGCATAGTCTTCTCTATTCATTATGTTCGAAACTTCGGTTGTAAGAGAGCAACTCTGGTGAAATTCCGAGGAGTAGATGAATTGAACTCACTGTAGATGAATTCGAACTCACTTTAGCAACGACTGCCTTGTTTCGTGAATTACGAACCTTGGATTTACTCTCGATAATTCTCAAGCATTCACGAGGCATCTTATCCAAAAAGTTTCCACCCGCAGCGGAATTCAATGAATCTTGATCATTAGCATTCAAAGCATTGTAAAACGTATCTAGTTGATGTAATTCTGAAAATCCGTGATGTGGACATGCTCGAAGAAGGTCATTAAATCAATCCCAAGCCTCGTAAAACGATTCATCAAATCTTTGTTGAAATCTCGTGATTTCGTTTTGAAGATTTGTCGTCTTTGAAGGAGGAAAGAATTGATTAATGAATTTTGAAACAAGATCATCCCATGTCAAAATTGATCGAGGAGGTTCTTTTTCTATCCAAATCCGGGCTGAACCTTCAAGAGAAAATGGAAAAAGCATAAGCTTAATTGACGTGCTCAGGATGTCCAGGAATCTCATTGTTGAGGTAATCTTATTGAAATAACGGATGTGAGCATGTGGATCCTTTTTATCATGTCCGAAAAACTGCTAGTTTTGAACAAGATTGATCAAACCATGCTTTAACTCAAAGTTAGCATTAATTTCGGGAATTACAATTGCATCCTCGTACCCCTCGGTGGGTGCTTGGAGCAATTGCGCCATAGTCCGGTTATCGATTATCGGAACTAGGGGAGGATTAACAAAAGGTTCTTCTAAATGAAATGGTTCTACAACAGCCGGTTGGGCTTGTTGTTGATGGTTACGGTTGCGGGTTTGAGAACGAGTGCGCATGCACAAAGTAGAAAAAGAAAATTAAAAACAAATATATAATTTTTTTTAAACAAACTAAATTAACGGATGACGAGATAGACAACTTAAACCAAATAATCAAATTTACTTCACGATAGCTCTTAAAAATTTTACTTTTTAAGGTGAGCCGTATTTCGTAAATGACACAAATGACAAGTTTTTAAATCTTTGATTCGAGTTGGGAACTTACTAATGGATAATACCTCAATTGAAGGTATTATTTGTTGGTGTTCTTTTACCAACTTTGTTTATTTTATTTTTTTATTATGGACAATTTTTTATATTTTTGATTTTTTATATATATTTTTTTTATATGATAATTATACTAAAAGAAAAGAAAAATATTTTTTACTTTTTATATTTATATTTTTTAACAAAAACAAAACTTTCGAAAACGAAAGGGTCTTCAAATTACGATCAACAAACTTCAAACGAGAGAATCTTAATCACAAATCCCCGGCAGCGGCGCCAAAAATTGATTCGTTATAAACCAACACACGTAATAATAAAATATATATATGATGGAAAATTACCAAATTACCCTTGAGGACAAAATTAAAAAGGAAAATCTTCACAAATATATATAATATAATACGTATATAAACCGGGAAATATGATTCCCGGGTCGTTATTCCCCAACGATTTGTAAAATTGAAACCACGTTTGATGTTCGGACAGTGATTTGAATTGGAAACAAAGATTGAGTTGATTATCTACTTCTACAAATTAAAATAAACAAATGATAACAATTAAGCACGAAAACAAATACGGGAAATCAAACTTTAACTAAAAACGCAAAACGGGAACCCTAAACGGCATTTAAAAAACCTAAATTTCTAAAATTAAATCTGAAATGAATTTTTCTTTTTAAATGGACTATAATTGACTAAAAAGTAAGTTTAAAGAAAACTAGAACAAAAACGGATTTGAAATGAGCTTTAAAAAATGAAAAACGAGAACGGGAATCAATCCCGTTCTTTAAAAATCAAAATTTTGCAAATTAGACCCTACGAAAGCAAAACTAATTTTCCTATAAACTTTATGATAAAAGAAAATTTTCTAAAAAAGATTTATATTTTTTTGATTATTTTTCTATTTTTTATGATTTTTTAGAGTTTTTAATAAAAATAAATGTTTAAAAATACTAAACTAATTATGAAAATTCTAGAAAAAAATACAGAAAATAGCTTGTACTAATTAGAACCTAGGAAAAATAAGCTCAAAGTCACAACTTAATGAATAAGCTACGAAATAAGCTATAACAGCTTATAAGGCTTATTAGGCTAAAACGTGTATAAAAGATAAATCTTGCAAGGTTATAACGAAAAAGACCCAAGGGCGCAGTGGTAGTGAGTGTGGTGTGTGTGTTATAAAAGGGTTGAAAGTGTTGAGGTCGGGGGGTTCGAGCCTTGCTCACCCCCGATTTCCACTTTCCCCCTTTTTTTAATTTTTGAAAACTTATAAAAGCAAAGTTATTAAGCACCTAAAAATAAGCATTTTTAATAAAAGCAACTTTTTATGAAAAGCCCTAAATAAGCTAGAAATTAGCTGAAAAGATGACAGAAACTACTTGGCTATTTTTTGGCTTTTTCTTAAACTAAATAAGCTAGAAGACTTAATAAGCTAAAGTTAAGACTAAATAAGCTATTATATGCTAAACCTAAGCTAATAAGCTAAATAGAACTAGTAATAAGCAAATAAATAAGCTAGAAAACTAAATAAGCTCTAGTTTTAAAACCAATAACCAAACAGTCCTTAGGGACTGTTTTGAGATTAATTTTAAGCACTAAAATGGATTCTTATAACTATGAGCTTGACACTATCTTGAAGTTCAACTAAAGACCTACTTAAAATAATAAGCTAAACACATTTTGAAATCTAATTAAGCAACTAAAAATCACTAAGAAAAAGCTACAGGCTCTTCTTGGTAAATTTGGTTTTTAACTGAAAAAAACTAGAATAAGCTAACTAGGACTCAATAAGCTATGAACTGGTTACTTCTATCCTAATAAGCTATTTTAAGAACAAATTAAGCTAAATCTTAAAAGCAAAAAGCTATAAAATCCTAATAAGCACTTGAATGGAATTAGAGCCAAACAATCCCTGCAGGGACTTTTGAGCTTATTTTTAGGTAAGCTCTTAGATCCTTGCAGGGAAATAGCTTATTAAAGCTTATACTACAACTAAATAGCTACTCTAATTTACTTTTAAAAATGATTTTGAAACAAATTAGCTTAATGAAAAAGCTCTTTGAAAACAGTCCTAAGGCTTAAATCATGCTAAGTTTTACTTTGAAACTGAAAAGACAAATGGCTTATTTAACCGCTTAAAACAGATAACCTAATAAGCTTAATTTGAAAAAGCAAATTGGTAATGATGATTAATGACCTAAAAACTATTTGTATTATGAAAAGCTAAAGCTAAAAACTATTTTGACTCCTTAAAAATTAAGCTAGAAAATGGGAGTTTGTCTATTGTAACTGCTGATGCAGTTGACACAATTGACCAAAACTTAAACTAGACAAAATGCAGGCCTAATAAGACTATTCTAACAAGCTTAAAACTCAAAATGAAAGACAAGAAAGATAATGACTATTGCTAGAAGAGATCTAAGCTAAGTTATGCAAAATACTTTGACAGATTTCTACTAATTTTAACCTAACTTATGAAAAACTAATTATCCTAATCCTAGCTTATGAATTTAGCTTAAACAAACCTAAATGAGAGTTTTAAAGCAAACACAAAAGACCAAAAGGCCACAAGCAGTACTAACTTGTAGTTAGTACTGCTGTGCCAAACACCCCTTTAACTAGACTCAAAACCATTTAGACTTATGAAAATGTAATCCAAAGCTCAAATCTAAATAACCAGATAATAAACAACTTATAACAGACTTAAAAAGCTAAAAACACTAATCCAATAAGCTGAAATCAATAAGCTACTAGCTACACTAATATTTTTGGTTTTTTTTATTGATTTTAAGGACAATTTAAGCTAAATTAAGATCTAAGCTATATTAACTAAAAACAGATTATCAAATAAGTCTAATAAGCATAATAACACATTAATAACCACAAATAAGCAACTAGTAAGCTAAAATTAACCAAATGCAATATTTAAGCTAAATAACTTAAATTTTAAAGGGAATTTACCTCTGTCTTAGCTAAACAAAGGTAACTAAGCTCAAAAGTTGTCTACAAGCTCTGGCTTATTGTAAATAAGCCAGTAAAAGTCCATATGAGCTCTTCCAAAGTAAGCTCATCTTCCAAAAGTCCAAAATCCATTAAGCAAGGGTAATTTATTGATTTTAAGGATTTAAGTAAATTAGATGACTGAATTAAGCTCAATTTGAGCTTAGAGACTCAAAGAGCTTGTATGAGCTTATTAGTAGCTTATGAAACAGTAGCACAAACATTTGAGAATATGAGAGCTTAATAATGAAAACAGCTTATGAAAACTTAAAATGAGAATTTTATTAATACTAAAAACGGATTACAATGCTTTGGAAATTAAAAGTTACAAAAGTTTAAAGAGAAAAATTACATTTAAAACTGAAAATTACATAAGCTATTGAAAACTAAAGGTTTTTCAGAAAAAAGAAAAGATGATCATGTGAGAGTGCAAGAGTCTTTTTATAGCTGCCAGGAGAAGCTTCTAGGTTCAAAGTTTGTTACACGATCCCATCAATCCTGGCTCTTCATTCCTTCAATCATTTGATGCTCAATATCTACCGTTGGATTAGATTTTGATCACACGGATTGCCAACGTGGAAATCCGTGTGTCAGATACCATTGTGCTTCTTTTGTGAGCGTTTTAGTGCAAAAATCTATCCTTGGTGTGTTTCCTTCCTTGTACGCGTGCAATAGGAGCTTCTTGTGACGTTAAACTCTGCCAACATGTACCTTATCACTTGAATTGCTATGCCACGTAGCCAATTTGAATTACCCCTTTGTTTTGACTCGAGGTTAAACGGAGACGATGGGTGAACAGTAATAACTAAATTTCGCGCGTGATTTTCTTTTATAAAAAGGTTGTTTGACTTTTTTTTATTTACCCAGGGTTATAAACTTGTTGACTTGGGCTTATTTATAAAGGGATTGGGCCACGGGAGGATTAACAGAAAATGGGCCTGGCAAGTTTTGGGTTATAAGAGTTAACGGGTGTTAACTCTTATAAACAAGAGTTAACACCGTTAGGGTTTAGGGATTATTTTTGTAATTTTGGTTAACTTTGAGGTACTGATTTAGGAATTTTTGGGTTTTGTCTTTTTGTGGTTGACTTTGTTTGACCTTTGATAGCATTCTCCCGGCTCTTTGTGTGCTCTTCCGTTCCCGTGTTCGTGATTGTCTGGTTTTGACCATTTTCTTGAGATTTTTGCAATATCCGTACCTACACAATCATAAAGACAAAACAAGCAATATTTAAGCATTTAAAGCATAATTTTGTTTTTTTAGGGCCTATTTGATATAAAACGGATATGTGTTTTTACACATATCAGCAGAGTCCGCCCAAATTGGCCTTGGAAGAGGTGGAGTGTAATGCGGAAGACATGACCTCTATCTTTGGGGTGATCGAACACAACGACCATCCATTACAAATGGTGTTGGATCCATAGGAAACTAAATGCCATGGTGAGGAAAACCTCTCTTAATTGTCTTGCGACCCGCCGTAATCTTATTGATCGTGGTGTCGCTCTTTCTTCCTTAATGTGTCCTTTATGTGACTCGAAGATTGAAGATATTGAGCATATCTTAGTTAAATGTCATAACATGAGTCTGGTTTAGAGAAAGATTTAGAGTTGGTGGAACCTTCCTCCCCCGATTGTTTTTCATCCATTATCTTTATCTGGGGTTGCTTTAGGAAACCATAATGTCCATGGTAGTCCTAGGTTTGTCAAATTATAAATGGGGTGTTCCAAATAGCCTTATGGGATGTTTAGAATTGGAGAAATCGGTTAATTTATGCACTTGGGGATGACATTTCAAAAATCAAGAACGAAGACATTTTCCCGAGTATCCATGATAGTTAAGCTATGGATGTCGGATCGTATCAACACGAACGTGAAGGTGGATTGGACATGTTGGGTGACCAAGCCTTTTGATATGTTTTTCTAATTTCATATGTATTTTTTGTTTATTATTGTTTATGAGGTTCATGGCGTTTTGAATTCTTGGTTTCTTTGTATAGCTCGGTTCACGAGGTCTATTTTTAAAATTCTCTACTTTTAACAAATTGCTTTAAAAAAAACAGATTGTCTAACAACAACTTCTAATCTTCAAAACTTGCTTTTACTAATTTTACAGCATCGCCACAAACAACCATCACCCCAAAGTCTTTCGAAACAAACAAAAATAAACATATTAACATTGTTAAAAATTTGTATTGAAGATGTCCTTATCATAAAAAGTAAAAGCAACTTGATTGGATCATAACTTACTAGTTAAGTCAAAACTTATCCATATATCTTTCACAGAGTATTAACTTATTAATCTGCCAAGTGTGCTTTAGTGTTTCCATATTTTGAAACACGCCTACCCTTTTATCAATAAGTCAATATTTTTATCCGATCAAGTATATCTACTCTTATATAAAAATGTACAACTCTCTGAAGAAAGTTCAAAAGTGAAAAATATTACTTATATTAACATTTTTTTTGAAAATTGTTAAACACAATTTTTTTTGGTGCAAAGGTGAACATTTCTTATTAATAAACAACAAGCTATTACAAATTACATAAGAAACAACAATCCTGAACTGAATACAAACTACAAACAACAAACACGAGCTAAACAAACATTGCCCGATATCTGCTAACTCTATATAGAACTCGGATACTCTGATTCTCTTTGTTTCTTTCCCAACAAGCCACAGAGAAGGTATAATCATCTCAACTATCCTTAATTGTCCACCTAAAGCACCAAATACCATAGCCTCACAGCTACATTTCCACAACTCAAGCCAGACTCATACCATTCAACCTGCAACCACAATGGCATAGTCTAAAAATTGAGAGGGCATCACTATAAGGGCTATAGCTCCCATTCACAATGCAAAAGGGGCTCTTCCAATTCAACTACATTTCCTACCCATTGAGCATGCATCACTGAATCAGAAACACACACCCTTTTACATATCCATCCTAACCTCCTTAGCAAAGTTCTTTTTGGATTCCAGAGATAACCTGATCCAACTAGGAACAAAGCCCTCCCAGGTCATTCAACATCACAATACTAGTCACCTACCTTATGGTACATCTCCCTGTGCAAAAATCCCAGAATGACCCAAATAAGGACTTAGACCCTCCCAAGGCCAATCTAAGAACTTAAAAGAGCCAAAGGGGACTTTTACCAAGGGAAACTTCAAGATACAAGGTACTAGTCATTGTAATGACATGTATATCAAACTGGAATATGCTTAGATAATACCAAACACTAAGAAATTCCTTTACCCAAACACTCTTTTCAAAGACCAATTTAGTTGACATAGCACATTTTGATGTTCCACTCTTCACTAATTCTCTTCACATTTCTTGATCTTTTGACCTTCAGACTCATCAACTGCATCTTCAAGCTTTCAATAATTCCATTAATCAAGCTTTGAGCATTCCTTTGTTCAGTTGTACCTTTTATTCCTTTCATTCCAAATGTAGTATATGGCAGTGGCAATAGCAAGTCTGTCAAGTATGCTATTAATGATGTTTTTACACCCACAAATTGTAATATCTTCTACTGCATTTATCCAATCATTATCCCAATTCATTTTCTTCAATTTATCTTTTACTGCACTCTATACTTCTTCAGAAAAGGGACATTTAAAAAAGAGGTGTTCATGTGAGTCATTAACTTTCTTGCATAAAAGGCATAATAGATTGCCTCCATTCCCCTATTTCATTAATCTATCTTGAGTAGTCAATCTCTTATGGATGGCAAGCCACATTATAAAAGCATACCTGGGATTACTCTGAGTGAACCAGATCACTTTATACCAGCTAACATTAGGCAAATTCTCTTCAAAATTCTCCCAGACTTTTTTTGTAGAGAATCTACCTTCAATTCCATTTCCATCCCTCCATACAGTATTATCCTTCACATCTTTCTTCAATTTTGGTATATCAATTTTACTGATTTCCTTAAATTGGAACTTCCATTCTTTGGGCCAATTCCATTCATTATTAGTCAACATATCAGCCACACTAGATCTTTCTGAAAGTCTGGCTTCATATCTCTTTCTGAATGGTACAATATCACAAATAGGGCCAACATTACTCCAATTATCAAACCAGACATTAGTATCTTCTCCATCTCCCAGTTTCTGCAATATATTGTTCCTGACTTTACTTCTTAAGTTTAACAAAGCCTTCCAAGTACCACAGTCATTATCCTTAATGTCTACCTCCCAAATGTTTTTTCTTTTTTCAATTTAGAGCCAAATTAGTGTCTTCACACTGTTTAAGCATCTTCTCTAAATTGGAAAGGCTCGTAGAAAAAGAATTTCCGAAAACTGAAAAGTCATCCATGAAAACTTCCATTGTCTTTTCAATCATATCATGGAAAATATCCATCATACACCTCTGGAACGTGCCTGGTATGTTGCATAAGCCAAAAGGCATGCCGGCGAGTAGCAAACGTTCGTATGAGCAAGTGAATGTGGTTTTATCCTGATCTTTAGGATCGATTTGGTATTTGAAAAGTACTCCGAGAAAAACCATCAAGAAAACAATAGTATTCTTTTTCCCTGCGAGTCTCTTCAATAAAAATGGGGTCGCCCATTTGATCCATAAATTGGCAAGGGAGTGATCTTTTCGGTGGCTTCGTTCTACTTACGATACATCAATACAAACTCTCCATACAGTACAAGTCTAGTTGGTACTAACTCATTTTCATCATTGGGTCACTTGCGGTCATTCTCTTTTCTTTGGCACACAGTGCACTGGCTCACCCAAGGGATATCGAGATTGGGTAGATTTCAATCCAGCGTCAAGAAGTTTTTCATCTATTTAATGACATCATGGATCTTTGGATTAACTTCTCTGATGTTGGACCGTGGTTCATTAGGTCTCTTTCCATTAGAATATTTATGAGAACAAATTCCGGGTTAATACCCTTATGTCAGAAGTTTCCAAGCAATGCTTGTCTTTCGGGACTTTAGAAACCTTTATTGAGAGCGTCTTTTCTTCGACACTAAAATCTTGGCAATTATGGACTGGCAAATTGTTGTTGTCTTCCAAAAATGCATATTCAAGATGAGGCGGTAAGTCCTTAAGTTCAACCTCAGGAGGTTCATCAATTGAAGATTTGGCAGTTTTGGCTTCACATAGTTTAAGTTCCTTTCTGATTTCTGGCAAATAATTTCCTTGGTTCGGAGGTGGTGAAGGATCACTATTAAGGAATTGCTTCGAGAATAAGAATGTCCCCTTCTGGGTCATAATAGGATTCATCAACTTCCGGTGAAGTCGGATCGTCGTCTAGAGCAAGAAAAGCATAAGCTTCTTCTAGAAGTAGAAAATCACTATCCCTGAAAGGAGTGAGAGTCGGAGAAGAATTGAAACTATCTCGGGGTCATTATCAGGGAGTAGGATTGCACTAGAGATACACGTCTCGAAATCCATTATAACTTCTAAGAATGTCTCTTACAAGACTAATTCAACATCGTACGATTCGGTTCGCCGTATTCATTATAATTAAACCGAGTATCTCGAAGTCTGATCTAGATTATAGTGATGGCTCATTGTCCTACTCGAAGGGTTAATTCCTTTGTACACGTCTATAAGGCACGAATGGTCTTAAGTAAAACACTCCGAGAATTATAGGTACACGACGGGTCTGGTTCAAATCTTAGACCACGAAGTCGGCGGAAACTGGAATACACCAACTTTAAACGTTGAATCTTTAGGCAATACCAATTGGTAGTGAGATTGAAAGGTCGCTAGTTCTAGTGTTTCTTTGACGTTGGAGGTTAGGTTTGGAAGGTTAGCTTTTTCCACAAGGAAAATGGCCATGAGATTTATGCTTGCGCAAGTCGGCCAAGGCCTAAGCACTCATCCTTTCGGGAATTTACATGGAATAAGGAATTATGCCAGGGTCACAAGTTTTTCAGGTAACTTATTAAGTATGATCGCCGAGACATGTTCGTTCAAAGGGTTTATAGCCAATCTCACTAAGCTTTGCTTTTATTCTGATAAGGCTTAAGAGTTGAAGCATATTTAGGCATTAGAGTCAATAGCTCCACGAAACTATTTCAAATCTCATATCTTTGAAAGATTTCATTAGAATTTCTCTTTTATTCGTCAGCATTTTTTCACGGCCTTCTCTTCTTTTAGCCTTGAAGGATTAACGTACTATTGAATGTTTTCTTGTTAAACTATTGCCATCGGTGGCTGGACAATTTCTATATGTTATGAGCACCTCCACAAATTACACAACTCTGCTCGACCGTTTTTACGGGTGCGGGAGCTTGGGTTTTTTGTTTATCGATAAGCATAGTCTTCATCATATTCTTAAGTTTAGAAACTTCGGTTGTAAGAGCAGCAACATTCTGGTGAAATTCTAGGGGTAGATGAATTCGAACTACTTTAGCAACGACTGCATTTTAAGTGGAAATACGAATACATTTGGATTTACTCTTAATAATTCTCAAGCATTCAGCGAGGCATCTTATCCAAAAAATTTCCTCCGTTAACCGAATTTAACGAATATTTGATCATTAGCATTTCAAAGCATTTGTTAAACGTATCTAATTGATGTAATCTGAAAATCGTATGCTCGAAGAAGGTCATTAAATCGATCCTAAGCCTCGTAAAACGATTCGTCAAATCTTTGTTGAAATCTTGTGATTTCGTTACGAAGATTTGTCGTTTTTGAAAGAGAAAAGAATTGATTAATGAATTTTGAAACAAGATCATCCCATGTCAAAATTGATCGAGGATGTTCTTTTTCTAGCCAAATTCGGGTTGAACCTTTAAGAGAAAATGGAAAAAGCATAAGCTTAATTGACGTGCCCGGGACGTCCGGGAATCTCATTGTTGAGGTGATCTTATTGAAATAACGGATATGAGCATTTGGATCCTCTTTATCATGTCAGAAAAACTGTTTGTTTTGAACAAGATTGATCAAACCATGCTTTAACTCAAAATTAACATTGATTTCGGGAATTACGATTGGATCCAATACCCCTCGGTGGGTGCTTGGAGCAATTCCGCCATAGTCCGGTTATCGGCCATTATAACTAGGGGATGATTATCAAAAGGTTCTTCTAAATTAAATGGTTCTACAACAGCCGTTGGGGCTTGTTGTTGACGGTTATGGTTGCGGGTTTGAGAACGAGTGCGCATGCATAAAATAGAAAAAGAAAATTTAAACTATTTTTTTTACAAACTATTTTAACGGATAACGAGATAGACAACTTAAACCAAATAATCAAATTTACTTCACGGTAGCTCTTAAAAATTTTACTTTTTAAGGTGAGCCGTATTTCGTAAATGACACAAATGGTAAGTTTTTAAATCTTTGATTCGAGTTGGGAACTTACTAATGGATAATACCTCGATTGAAGGTATTATTTGTTGGTGTTCTTTTACCAACTTTGTTTATTTTTATTATGGTCAATTTTTTTTTGTTTTTTTATATATTTTATGATAATTATACTAATAAAAGAAAAGAAAAATATTTTTTACATTTTTTTATTATTTTTGATTTTTTTAACAAAAACAAAACTTTCAAAAACGAAAGGGTCTTCAAATCACGATCAACAAACTTCAAACGAGAGAATCTTAATCACAAATCCCCGGCAGCGGCGCCAAATTTTTTTTACTTTAAAACCAACACACGTAAAAATAATATAATATATAATATGATGAAAAATTACCAAATTACCCTTGAGGACAAAGGTAAAAAGGAAAATCTTCAAATATATATATAATATAATACATATATTAACCGGGAAGTATGATTCCCGGGTTGTTATTCCCCAACGATTTGTGAAATTGAAACCACGATTGTTGTTCGGACAATGATTTGAATTAGAAACAAAGATTGATTTGATTTTTTTACTTCTACAAATTAAAATAAGCAAATGGTAACAATTAAGCACGAAAACAAATAACGGGAAATCAAACTTTAACTAAAAAAACGCAAATCGAGAATCCTAAACGGTGGTAAAAAACCTAAATTTCTAAAATTATACCTAACTGGATTTTTTTAATAGACTCTAATTGACTAAAAAAGAAGTTTAAAGAAAACTAGAACAAAAACGGATTTGAAATGAGCTTTAAAATACGAAAAATGAGAACGGGAACAAATCCCGTTCTTTAAAAATCGAAATTTTGCAAATTAAACCGTACGAAAGCAAAAATAATTTTCCTAGAAACTTATTGATAAAAGAAAATTTTCTAAAAAAGA
>BQNB010072194.1:0-27227 GCA_026074375.1 Tanacetum coccineum
GCTCGTAGTTAATAGTTTAACGTATGACTTTCGGTAATTAATCGGGTACTAATCTCCGGTTTATTGTAAGAACTATATATATAAGCTAGTCTTTTATTCATTTTCTTATAAACACATATTTCTCTCACTAGAAAATACTCTCTTATGTGTTTCTCTCTCTAGAAACTAGCCAAATCCAAGAATCGTCACCATGTTATGACTTATGATATACCACATGAAGTCTCCCAGACATCGACTTGTTCTTTTAGTCAAGGATCCTTTACTTCACTTCATAAACCAACACAGAACAATCATTAACATAAAGCCTCTTAGATAATAAAGGGACACCAAAATATCTAACCGAAAGTTTTCCTTTAATGAACGACATTACATTCAGAATCTTAGTCCTACAGGTCTCCCTAACATTACCAAAGAACACCGTGCTTTTGGGGAAACTAGGAAAAAGACCAGATACACTACCAAATTCATCAAGCAAATTCTTCAAAACAGACACAGACTTGCTATCACCATGACAAAACAACATCATATCATCGGCAAAACACAGGTGGGTTATCTTCAAGTCCTTGCATTTCCTCTTAATCATGAGATTAAGCACCTCCATGACAAGAGTAAATAAATACGGGGACAGAGCTGCCTCAAACCCCTCTTCCCCTTAAAGAAGCCCCTCAAATCACCATTAACATTTATCGAAAAAGACATAGAAGTAATACATTCCATAATCCATTTAATCGTGGTACTATGGAAACCAAATCTGGTGAGGCAGTCTCTCAAAAAGCTCCATTCCATAGAGTCAAAAGCTTTTTGAATATCGACTTTGAACGCACACCTAGCATAACCCCTCTTCCTATGATAACCCCTTAATAATTCTTGGGAGAGTAACACATTGTCACTAATTTGTCTAGAAGGGATAAAAGCGCTTTGGTTCTGGTCAACTAAGGAGTCCAAACAACCCTTGATTCTATTAACCATAATCTTACTAATACATTTATAGACCACATTGCAACAAGCAATGGGTCTATAACCCGAGACTCTTCTAGGAGTGGAAATTTTAGGAACAAGAGAAATAACCGTAGAATTTACCTCTTTAAGAAGCTTGCCTGAAATAAAGAAATCTCTAACTGCCTTGCAAAACTCTTTGCCAATGACATTCCAAGCATCTTTAAAAAATTGAGAAGAATAACCGTCAGGCCCCGGAGCCTTGTTGTTGTCAATATCAAAAAGAGCCGCTTTAATTTCATTATCAGAGATATCTCTAATCATATAGACAGCATCACCTTCAGACAATTTATTGGTGAACAATAAATCAGGGTTGTTAAATGGAAAAACCTTTGAGCACATCCCCAAAACACTCTAAAAATGATTGACAAACTGATCACCAACAGAGATCCCAAAATGAGGAATGCCATACATGTCTTCCACTAAAGATTCTACCTGGCTTCTTATTCCAAGTGAAATGCAGACCACTCATAGCAATGTCTTCAACCTCAATATCTGAAACACAATCCTAGAAATCATTCATGGCAGAGGTCACCTTAGAACAACCAGAAGTACTCTCAAAAGGGTCCAAGCAAGCATTAAAATCACCAAGGATAACCCAAAGCCTATCCTTAACAGCTAACTTATGTTTATGTAAAGCTTTCCATAAGCTTCTTCTATCAATAGTATGGATAGCAACATAAACGAAAGAACAAAAGAAATTGGCATCACCATTTACGGGCTCCACAAAACAATGCAGAACTTGAGACGTATGTTCTAAAACCATTACACGAATACTATTAGGGTCCCAACCAACAATAATTCTCGTACCCCCTATACAAGAGGAAACGTTAGAGACCCACTCCCAATTTCCCAACACATGATTACAAATTCTAGATAAGTTCTTCTTTTTCACATGAGTCTCCAAAAGCCCACAAAGACTATAATTATCTTCACGAAGAAGCTGAATAACTTGATCTTGATTAGGGGTATTGTTGAGACCCCTAACATTCCAGGCGAAGGCTTTAAATATCATTGGAAACAATATCAGGTTCAACTGCATTAATTTCACTGTTCTTTGTAGCATTCACACCAAATTCTGGTTTCATATCACTAGCAATTCCTTCAGTATCAGATTCTACATCCTCCTCATCATCATCACAATAAGGACTTAAATGAAACTTATGACAATTTTTATAAAAACAATCCAATTGGTGGCTAGTCTAATCAATTCTAACTTGTTTAGACGGATAAATACCAGCGTCCAATAAGATGTCAACCTTTTCATTAAGCTCCGACCAAATTTTAGATTCAAATTCTTCATTAACATTAATATTACCCACATCCTCTACATCTTTATCTTCATCTCTCAAAACATTGAAAGACTTCTTAACAGGAATTGCCTCATCAGAGACTAAATTAGGATTATTATTAGAACTAGATCCTCTTACAAGCACTTTAGGTTTAAAATTAGGATCCTTGCTAGCCTGGTATAAAGTATTAGAACCAGAAGCCCACAAAGACTATAATTATCTTCACGAAGAAGCTGAATAACTTGATCTTGATTAGGGGTATTGTTGAGACCCTAACATTCCAGGCGAAGGCTTTAAATATCATTGGAAACAATATCAGGTTTAGCTGCATTAATTTCACTGTTCTCTGTAGCATTCACACCAAATTCTGGTTTTATATCACTAGCAATTCTTTCAGTATCAGATTCTACATCCTCCTCATCATCATCACAATAAGGACTTAAATGAAACTTATGACAATTTTTATAAAAACAATCCAATTGGTGGCTAGTCCACTCAATTCTAACTTGTTTAGACGGATAAATACCAGCATCCAATGTCAACCTCTTCATTAAGCTCCGACCAAATTTTAGATTCAAATTCTTAATTAACATTAATATTACCCACATCCTCTACATCTTTATCTTCATCTCTCAAAACATTGAAAGAATTCTTAACATGAATTACCTTATCAGAGACTAAATTAGGATTATTATTAGAACTAGATCCTCTTACAAGCACTTTAGGTTTAAAATTAGGATCCTTACTAGCCCGATATAAAGTATTAAAACCAGAAGTAATAGGAGATTTTTTAACATAAACACCTTTAGGAGCAATACCACCAAAATTACTCTGCCCGGGTTCTTCGGTTGCATTCTGATACCATTGCTACGTTTAACATAATTTACTCTTGCCCTCTCTTGACTATTAGCCTGTCTTGTTTTTGGGTAAAAGGGAATTCATACCCCGGTAAAATATATTACACCAAAAAAGCGTTGAAGAACAATGGATGTAGGTGAAGTCCTAACATCTCAGCCCGTTACATAGGCAACAAACAAGCACTAAACAAAAGGTGCGCCTAACAAAACAACAACATAAGAGGACAAGTTCCTCTTATGACCAAACAAGAAGGAAAACAATAAAACTATTTCCTACCACACATATTCAACTTGAAATCACGAAAATTCTTAAGTTGACCAGGAAGATCAAACACTTGAGCCTCATAGCCATCGGAAAAGTCCAAATCTTCATCTTCAAGCTGATTACCCCCTCCTAATGTTAAACCATAAGAAGTAAAAACATCATCATCATCAGTATCAGATTCATTAATGCACTCCTATGTTGCCGATTTCGGATAAGAAGTAGGAGGCACCTTATCATCCTTACTAACCGGCGAACCACTTTCATTCATTACCTTAGATGGTAGTCCAATTGTTTCAACAGGAGCCTCGGTAGACCCTTTAAAACCTGTTTGCACACTGCCATCATCCTTACCTTGAAGGTCATTAATGCCCTCTTCCACCAGCTTGCTTAACGTATCAAAAGAATTGGACATAGGAGTAGAGTTCTTACTGGGAGCACTACGGGAAGTAGATGCTTTGGACTGATTTGTCGTCTGAGTTTGATCATTCTTTGGTCCCTTTTTTACCTGATAAAAACTCGCTTTAGGCTTTGTAAGCCTAATCCCATCTATACGTGTAGGCTTGCCTTGATTCTTCCCTTTATTCTTACGGTTGTTTACCTCAATGAACCCATCGTGATCAGCCACATTAGTTGATTTAGGAGCTGACTTTGGATTACTCTTAGTGCTACTAGACGTTGCCTCCATAACACGTTTTGGACACATACTTAAAGTATGTCCAAATGTTTTGCACTCCCCATAGTGTGGTGGTGTCCATTCGTACTCAACTCTAATGACCTCATTAATATGCCCATCACCCTCCTCTTCTGGAATAGCTATAGTAATCTCCTACTTCATGGTAGAATGAGCACTAATCTTAATTAGAGCCCAAGCAAAACTTATTCTACCCCATGATTCAACACACATGGAGCTAGTAAACGCATCTAGCATAATAGGCTTACCAATTTGAGTAGCAATCAAGCTCAATCCATCCTCGGAATAAGCAAGAACCGGAACATTGTACAACTTTACCCAAACAGGAACTTTGGTTACCTCGCCTTTTTTCAGAGAAACACTAGATGTCCATTTATTGAGAATAATAGGCGACTTGCGTATAATCCATGGTCCCTTTTCTAACACTTGATCCATGCCAGATTTGGATGCAAATTTAAACAAGTATACGCCATCATCATTCCTCGTAATCTTTTCGAACCCAAACTTATTCCATGTATTATTAACATACTGTTGAACCACATGAAAAGAAGGGTCCTTCTCGACAAAAAACCTCACAATCGAATTTTCATACCTACTTTTGACCTTAGCAGCCGCAGCCCTAGGAAGCACACAATCAGAATTATCAATGTTCTCCTCATTCACAAGGGTACGAAAATGTACCTTGTTATTTACAGCTTTGGGTCGTAATTTACTCGCAAAGGAGCTACCAGAATCAAGCCCCTCTTTGTACACCTGATCAGAACCCATATTACCTTGAGTATCTGCTAAAGAACACGACTTAGCAGACTCAACGTTTACATCACCCCCAACCAGATTCTCACCATTCAAGTTCTTCACAATCTCTTGTTTATCCTTGGTAACTTTGCCCATATCCTTGAGTGGAACAACAACCTCCTTTGTATCAGCAGCTACTTTACGAATAGCATTCTTAAGAATACCTTTTGGCATCGTTAGTTTGCCCTCAATGTTCTTAACACGCTTAGCAAGGCCACTCAAAACCTGTGTCGATCCATCATCCTCCTTCGAACCCTCATCCTTCTTCTTCTTATCACTATTATCAAGAAAACCCCTCTCCATAAACCCACTAACACAATCGCCTTACAAACAACTCCACAGCAGACCACGATTAGAGGCAATAAAACCCCAAAAGAAACCCTAACAGAATTAGGGTTTCGAAACCAATCAAACCGCGCCCTAACCAATATCCATATTAACAACCAAAATATAATAGATGAATCTTGAAAGGACGCCAATACACCAGCAGCGATCCAAACACAGCCAACACCAAAGAACCCAAAATAAAATGTTTTCTCAAAAACCCTAAAAACCCACACCTTCTAACGATCCAAAACAGATCAAAAGAGAGACAATGGATTAGAAGGGAATCAGATATGCGAGATATTAGAGGTAAAAACAATCAGCAACCAAGACAAAAAAACGAAACCCTAAAAAAATGATATCGAAACCCTAAAAATTAATCAAAAATCGCTATGTTATACAGCCAAACCAAAAGATTAAGCTATATAAACATAAACAATTAATGAGAAGATTAGAAAGGCACGATTAAAGATCAAATGTTAATTAGGGAGATCGCCATTTTCACCCACACATAGAGAGAAATATTCTTGGTCTATTAGATTACCCATACCATTAACACCCTGCCTATCACCATTTTGCTTCTGATTACCATAAGAGAAATTATTACCAGGCTTAGCATAGCCATCATTGACATTTCTGACTGGCACAAATTTAGCTATAGGCGCCATAGGTCTATTCTTTCTTCCCACAGTAACAAAACCCTCATCTATATCCACCTTCTTCTCAGCAACCACCGGATTATTCAACTTAATGGCATCCTTGATGGCCTTAGCAGCAATCTCTTCCTCTGTTCTAGGCCTAACTTTACAAGACAATATGGAATGCCCAAAAGTTTTACAATGAGTACAAAGCGGGGGACGCCATTGATATTTGACTTCAAGCTTTCCAACACGAGCAGGCCTAATACCCAAAGGCGGATATTCAATTTCAAGAATATTAGGGAGGTCATCTTCAGCAGAAACCTCAACAAGGACTCTCGCAAAATCCATCTTACCTGCTTTTTTAAGACATCTTTCTCTAGTCATCTTATCCATCAGTAAAGGTTTACCCACGCCACTCATGATTTTACCAATACCACAACCATTATACAATTCCATTGGGATGCTGTACACACAAACCCAAATTGGAATGCTAGAGGGTTCTGTTTTTTCAAGCCAGATGCCCGGTTCCCACACATTTAAGACCAAACCCTTTTCATTCCCTCCCCACTCTTAAATTTAAAGTAGTAGACCCTAGAATTAGTTTTAGTAATGTCTTCATTATCATAAACCCTCCACATTCTCATCAAATTACCTCTTACCACTCTATAGTCCATTGAAGTGCCAACAAAATAGCCATAGAGCTGAAGAGAACAAGCTTGCCCACCCTTATATATCTCCTCAGCAGAAAAGCTAATACGACGGTTTCCATTCTCTAACTTACTAACGGAATTTGGAACATATTCCATTTTCAGGGCAATCTCTTCCGTACCCTGTTTAAGTTTCTCCACGAACCTATCCACATCAGCAGAGAATTGATTTGAAAGTATACTAGGACCAACAGACTTAGTCCCAACACTATTCCAAGCACCACCCTTAGGAGCAACAGATTTCTTCATAAAAGGATTACTAGTAGAAACATTACCAAACTGAACACTAAAAAAAGGACCAACATGCTTCTTAAGAATACCATTAGTGTTCTCCATCTTACCAAAAACAAAACCTCTTCCGACCTTATTAATGCCATCCTGCAAAATATCCTGCGCAACACCAGTACTCACTACATCTTCTATACTAGTACGCTCAGAAATAATCTCAGGACCTGCCTTTTCCCTATCACTTAAAATGCCTGTCTCAGCAATAGTTATGCCATCTTTAGAGCTAGCAATCCCAACACCGGTATTACCTACATCACCCATACTAGTGTGATCATGACTAGTCTTAAGACCACAACTCTTAGCCACAGGACTACCCAAATCATTCAAACCAGAATTATCTAAATGGCTTTTAATAAAAGAACCATCATTACTAAGCTCATTAACATCAATTTCATTATTAAGAGCACAAACAAAAGTATCATTATCAGAACAACCCAAATAAAATTAAAGGTTACTATTAAGCATACCAGATCTTACATTAGATAACACCTTGTTAATTTCATCATTCATAGGAGTAGAAACCACCCGTTTACCACACCTATTATCACCAGGAGACTCCTTATTTCTATCCCGAGCTTTCCCCAAAGCCTTAGCAGAACGAAGACGTCTCAGAATGGATCTAGCACCAGCAGAACCTGGGGTGGAGATTTTAACACCCTTATGAGGCTTACGATGCTTAAATTTCAAAACCTTTACCTTCGTATCACTAAACAAAGTAGCACTCAAATCTTCAGCTGACGTCACTTTGGTAAGAGCACAAAACTCATCAAACAGAGGGTCAGGCGGCTCGTTTGATTTGATTGGCATAGCAAAGGTGAAGGATTAATAGATGAAATACACAATAAAACGAAGAGATTCAACCCTAAAAAATGGCGTAGGGATGAATCAGGAAAGAAGGTAGACGATCGCCAAAATCGCCCACAATAGGAGAGAGAAAAGAGGGGTAGGTTTTTTGGGGTTTAGAGTTTAGGGTTTAGTGTTTAGAGTTTAGGGTTTAGGGTTTAGGGTTTAGGGTTTAGGGTTTAGGGTTTAGGGTTTAGGGTTTAGGGTTTAGGGTTTAGGGTTTAGGGTTCAGGGTTTAGGGTTTTAGGTTTAGGGTTTAGGGTTTAGGGTTTAGGGTTTAGGGTTTAGGGTTTAGGGTTTAGGTTTTAGGGTTTAGGGTTTAGGGTTTAGGGTTTAGGGTTTAGGGTTTAGGGTTTTGGGTTTTTGGTTTAGGGTTTAGGGTTTAGGGTTTAGGGTTTAGGGTTTAGGGTTTAGGTTTAAGGTTTAGGGTTTAAGGTTTAAGGTTTAGGGTTTAGGGTTTAGGGTTTAGGGTTTAGGGTTTAAGGTTTATGGTTTAGGGTTTAGGGTTTAGGGTTTATTATAAAAAATAAATTTTACTCAAGTTTTCCTACCAAAAAAAAACATTTTATTTTTTTTAACTATGAAGGTTTAGGGTTTAGGGTTTAGGGTTTAGGGTTTAGGGTTTAGGGTTTAGGGTTTAGGGTTTAGTGTTTAAGGTTTAGGGTTTAGGGTTTAGGGTTTAGGGTTTAGGGTTTAGGGTTTAGGGTTTAGGGTTTAGGGTTTAGGGTTTAGGGTTTAGGGTTTAGGGTTTAGGGTTTAGGGTTTAGGGTTTAGGGTTTAGGGTTAAAGGTTTAGGGTTTAGGGTTTAGGGTTTAGGGTTTAGGGTTTAGGGTTTAGGGTTTAGGGTTTAGGGTTTAGGGTTAAGTGTTTAGGGTTTAGGGTTTAGGTTTAGTTATTAGGGTTTAGGGTTTAGGGTTTTGGGTTTCGGGTTTAGGGTTTAGGGTTTAGGGTTTAGGGTTTAGGGTTTAGGGTTTAGGGTTTAGGGTTTAGGGTTTAGGGTTCAGGGTTCAGGGTTCAGGGTTTAGGGTTTAGGGTTTAGGGTTTAGGGTTTAGGGTTTAGGGTTTAGGGTTTAGGCTTTGAGTCATGTATTTTTTTTTTTTTTTTTGGGTAAAAGGGACAATACCCCGGCAAATATATTAAACACAAAACTTTACAAATCACACTTCGTATGGACAGACCCATAGAAGGTGTAAAATGTGTGACATTCCCAAAACATGCTTCGAGAATAAAACAAGAAATAACAAAGTTCCATAATAGCTAGACTTATTACAAATGGGATTACAAAGGATAAACAACACAAAATAATAACTCTTAGTCTTCAAACTGGAACCATAAGTCTTCTTAACCCACAAATCATAATTATAATCCATGTCATCATACTTGATCCACACCATCTTCATGTATTGGGCTTGAGATCCAAATCGAATATCAGCAGTGGTCTTGAAGGAATCCATGAAACCAATACTGGATATACAAACCATATAACCATTTGACAAGCCATCAAAAAATGAAAAGCATGGATACCAATTACTCTTATTCACAAGAAAGCCCATAAAATCACTATTTTCCAAACAGATCATGATCAAACTTGCTGCTTCCATGAAGAAAAATGAACTCTTTTATTACCAGGAACCATATTAACATGAAAATTCCATATATCAGCAGCATCAAAAACCTGTTTAGATGTTTTAAGGTTTAAGCCCATGATTCTCAGTCTAACCACATCCTTAATTTGATTACACAATTCTTCCATACTTCTACGTCTATCTTGAAAAATCCTTAAATTGCGTTCTTGCCAAATCATATAAACAGAAGCACCCAAAATTAATCTCGGAAGAAAGCTCCAAATCACACTTCAAATGGACAACCCCATAGAAGGTGTAGAATGTATGACATTCCCAAAACATGCTTCGGGAATAAAACAAGAAATAGCAAAGTACCATAATATCTATACTTATTACAAATTGAAATACAATTGAAAAATAAAACAAAGAAATAACTCATGTTCATCAACCAGAAACCATAACTCTTCTTAGCCCATGAACCATATCTAAATTCCATGTCTTTATAATTGATCCAATCCATCTTCATGCATTGGGCCTGAAGCCCAAAATGACTTTCGCATCTAGTCTTGAACGAAACCACAGAACTGATACTAGACCTACAGACCATGAGATCAAATGATAGGTCATCATAAGATGAAAAAGACCAGGAGCACCATTACCTTTAGCTGTATGAAAAACCACACAATCTCTAATCTTCAAACCGACCAAGATCAAACTTGCTTCTTCCATGGAGTAAAATTGACTCTTTTAGAACCAGTAACCATATTGACATGAAATTTCCATATGTCAGCTGCAACAAAGACCTGACTAGAAGCTTTAAGACTCAAGCCCATAATCCTCAATCTAACCACATCTTTAAAGAGATTACATAACTCCTCCATACTTCTATGTCTATTTTGAAAGGTCCTAAGATTACGTTCCTGCCACACCATATAAACAGTAGACCCTAGAACTAACCTTTGTAAAATACTCCAAATGGATTTATTGAGAGGCCTCTTCAGAATATATTCAACAATATCATGCCAACTGTTAGGAGCATAATCAAGCCTCACCATGCTTTTCAAAGTACACCAGATACTTTTGGGAAACTCACATTCAAAGAACAAATGGTTATGGCTGTCAGGTTCTTTACCACAAAAAAATGCAACGAAAATTCTCATTCCAATCCCAATGAGCCATGTCATCATGAGTATTTAATCTACCTAGAATGGCAAGCCAAAGCATAAAAGAGTGACGAGGAATGCATTGACTAAACTAAACTAAATTAGACTAAGGAACAATATCACCACCACATCTAATATCATCCCAAACACTTGATACAGAAAAATTAAGCAACCTGCCTTTATTAGATTTCCAAAAAATCTTGTCAGACATGCCATCCACAAGACCAGGCGGAGGAATGATAGCCAAAGCATCAAACATTTGAGATAATTCAATAGGCCAATCCCATTCCCCATTTTTAATAATATCTGCCACCTTATAGTTAAGCAAAAGACCAGATGAAGCAATCATTCTTTAGGAAATAAAGTCGCTCAACGGACATATAGCATGCCAATTATCAAACCATAAGGAGGTGTTCTTCCCATCACCAATTTTATGAAAAATATGCTCCCTAAACATCCACCTATACAAAAATTTTCTGCCCTTTAATCTAAAAGTATTAATCCATCGAACCCACAAAGATTCCTTACGGGTGACGATGTTCCAGGCGTGTTTAGACATTAAAGCAATGTTCCAAGAATCTAAAGCTTTTATACCAAGACCTCCTTCAACATTAGGTTTACAAACAGATTTCCAATTGATTTTAGCCTTACCCCTCTTAAATATCCCAAAATTCCATAAAAAATACCTCAAAAGCCTTTCAATTTCATTAGATATGGACACAAGCAGAATAAACATTGACGCCCAGAATACTTGCATTGAGATAAAAACAGACATAATCAGTTGCAATCTACCCGCAAAGGACAAGGAATTATTTTTCCAATCAATAATTCTTTTACTAGCCTTATCAATTAATAATAGACAATCCTTAATATATAAACGTTTAGAAATCAGTGGAACCCCCAAATATCTAACAGGTAAGGATCCTTCATGAAACGGTATAATATTTAATATTCTAAGTCTAGTGACCTCCGTAACATTACCAAAGAAAACCTTACTTTTAGCAATATTAGGAAGGAGACCAGACATACCTCCAAATTCCATAAGAGCCTTATTCAGAACTGCAACATAAGCACTATCTCCATTACAAAACATAAGTAAATCATCCGCGAAGCAAAGATGAGTGAGCTTTACCTCTTTACATTGCCAGTGATATCTGAAGGAAGAACTTCTGTCAATTTCTCTTTTTAGGATAAAGTTGAGAACTTCCATTATAAGAGTAAATAGGTAGGGAGATAAAGGATCTCCTTGCCTTAAACCCCGCATTCCTTTGAAAAAGCCAATATGAGCCCCATTAACATTGATAGTAAACGAAGTAGATGACACACAGCTCATCACCCATTTAATCATCTTCTCATGAAAGCCAAAGTACTTCACGCAGGATGAAAGAAACTCCCATTCCATTGAATAATAAGCTTTTTCAATATCAATTTTAAAAGCACACTTAGCTGGACCTCTCTTTCTGTGATAATTTCTCATCAACTCTTGAGAAAGGAGAATGTTGTCACTGATCTATCTAGAAGGAATGAATGCACTCTGATTATCATCAACGAGGTCATTGAGGGAACCTTTAATTCTATTACAAATGACTTTACTAATAATCTATCCACATTGCAGCAAGCAACGGGTCAATAATCGGAAACTTTAGACGGAGTAGCAAATTTAGGAACAAGAGAGATAATTGTAATGTTAACTTCCTTCAAAAGTTTACCATTTGAAAAGAAATCTTTAACAGCTCTGTAGACTTCACTACCAATAGTAGTCCAAGAATCTTTGAAGAATTGGGACAAAAACCATCAGGACCTGGGGCCTTGTTCCCATCTATATCAAATAACGCCCTTTTAATCTCATCATCAGATACATTTCTAACCATATACAGAGCATCAACATCAGATAACTTCTTCAAAAATAGACTAGCAAGATCATTAATAGGAAGGACTTTAGAACTTTTGCCGAAAACATTCTTGAAATGGCAAAAAACTGCTCACCAACACTATTACCATGAAAAAAATTACCCTCCATATCTTCAACATAGGAGATTCTATTTCTATTACTCCTACCTTTCACAACATTGTGGAAGTATTTAGAATTTCTGTCACCCATCTTAAGCCACTCCACCTTGGATTTTTGCCTCAAAAATGATTCCTCATCTTTTAAAGCAGACTTATACGCCTTTAAATCTCTAAGCTCTTCATCTCTTAAAACATTATTATGAGGATCTTCATTCATGGAAGACTGAACAACAGCAAGTTTAGCCTTGAGATTCCTTACATTCTCAAATAAATTACCCTGATCATAGTTCAACTTTCTTAAAGGCTTCTTAAGCAATTTAAGTTTAGACACCAGAGAAAACATAGCAAAACCTTCCACCTTATTACTCCAAACACGCTTAACTACAGGGATGAAATCATCCTTAGCAGTCAAGTAATTATGAAACTTGAAAGGTTTGGCTTTGACATTCCCAATCTTAGGAATAACTAAAACAGCAGGAGAATGGTCCGATAACATATATGGCAGAAAATGAGCATAAGAAGAAGGAAACGAAGACATGAAAGAGATATTACCAAGCACTCTGTCTAACTTCTTGAGTAATCCCCCATCTTCACCAAGTTTTTTATTCCAAGTAAACCTTAAACCCGTCATAGATATATCCTTCACTTCAATGTCTTCCACACAATCTCTAAAATCCGACATAGCAGTGGTGAATTTAGAACCCCCACATGATCTTTCAGAAGGATCCAAACAAGCATTAAAGTCACCAAGAATAGTCCAAGGCCTATCCTTAACCACTCCTTTATGATTTATAAGATATTTACACATGCATCTTCTATCCACAGCATGGACAAAAGCATAAACAAAGGAGCAATAGAATCCAGGATCACCATTAGAAGGTTCAATGAAACAATGAATGACCTGAGGAGTCTGATCCAAAATAAACACATTAACTCTGTTTGGATCCCAACCAACAATGATCCTAGTACCGCTAGCACAAGAATAGAAATTAGAAACCCAGTCCCAATTACCAAGAACACGGTTACAAACTCTAGAGAGATTCTTCTTTTTAACATGAGTCTCAAGAAGACCACAAAAACTATAATTATCCTCTCGTAACAATTGAATAACCTGATCTTGATTAAGGGTGTTGTTCAGACCCCTAACATTCCATGCAAAGCCTTTACATACCATTGGAAACATCTTCATTTTCCGCTGTATTAATTTCCATATTATCCACAACATTAACATCAACTTCCGGTTTCATATCCACAACAATTCCCTCGACATCAGAATCCACATCCCCTTCATCATCATCTTTTATAATAGGGTCGCGATGAAACTTATGACAATGTTTATAAAAATAATCCATTTGGTGTAAAGAGCAATCAAGCCGCGTTTAGAGGGGTAAATACCAGCTTCCAACAAAATATCAACTTCTTCTTTAAGTTGGGCCAATCATTAGACTAAAATTCCTCATCAACATTAAAACCACTTATGTCTTCTGTCTCATCACCACTATCATCTCTTAAAACATTAAAAGAATTACGAACAGGAATAGACTCATCCGAGGCACGTTTAGAGTCATTATTAGAACCAGAACCTCTAACAAGAACTTTCGGCTTAAAATTTGGATCCTTGCTAATCTAATACAAAGATTTAGTCTCAGGATTAGCAGAAGTTTAACGAACATAGGAACCTTAAACAAAATTGGTAGAATTATTCTTCTTAGCAAAATCACCACCACTAAATCGTTTACCATTACCACGAGCATTAGCTTTAGAGACATCTATATTACCCATCTGTTTAGACACTCCACTGTTCTGTTGGAAATTTCTTCGAAAATTACCCCCGCCATTATTACCTTGATTATTACCATATTGCTTCTGACCACCAGATAAGAAACCACCTTTGTTGTTAAAATTTCTAACAGGAGCAGATCTCAAGCGAGACTCTATAGGCTTGTTCTTACGTCCTACAGTAATAAAACCATCATTCTCATCTGAAATCTTGTTAACAATAGCTGAGTTCTTCACCTTAATGGCTTCCTTTATGGCATCAGCAGCAATTTCATCTTTAGTTCTAGGATGAATTTTGCAGGATAAAGTATTATGCCCAAAAGTCTTACAATGTGTACACAGAGGAGGCTTCCATTGGTATTTGATCTCCAACTTACCAATATGAGCAGGACTACAACCTAAAGGAGGGTATTCAATCTCTAAAACATTAGGCAAGTCCTCTTCCGCAGACACCTCAACAAGAACTCTAGCAAAGTCTATTTTCCTTGCTTTTTTAAGACATCTCTCCCTAGTCATCTTATCCATTAATAACGGCTTACCAACACCACTCATAATCTTTCCAATACCGTTACCATTACACAATTCCATCGGGACATTATACACACAAACCTAAATCGGAATTAAGGAAGGTTTAGTTTTTTCAAGCCAAATCCCTGGTTCCCAAATATTCAACACCAACGGAACATTTTGAATCATCCACGGACCACTTTCCAACACCTTCTTCATGCCCTCTTCACTTTTAAATTTAAAATAATAGACACCAGAGTTAGTCTACGTAATGTCTTCAATATCAAAAATACGTCACATTCTCATCAAATTTCCCCTAACCACCCAATAATCCATCGAAGTGCCAACAAAGTATCATAGAGCTGAAGAGAACATGCCTGACCACCCTTATACACCTTTTCGGCAGAAAAGCTAATTCTTCTATTCCCATTTTCAAGTTTACTAACAGAATTCGGAACGTATTCCATCTTAAGAGCCAACTCCTCAGTACCCTGTTTTAGTTTCTCAGCAAAGCGATCAACATCCGCAGAAAACTGATTAGACAGAATACGAGAACCAAGAGCATTACTACCATCATTATTCAAAGCACCTCCCTTAGGCACCACAGATTTCTTTGCAAAAGGATTACTAGTAGTATTCTTACCAAATTGAACATTAAACAAAGAGCCATTAGGATTCTTAAGAACACCCTTAGATTTCTCATTACTTCCAAATTCAAACTCATTTCCAACCTTATAACTGGCAATACCATTCTGAGAGTCAGTTTGGGCAACTCTAGTATTAACCACACCTTCCATACTAGAGTGTTCCAACCAAGTCCTAGAACCTGCCATTCCCTTCTCATTCAAAATGCATGTCTTAGCAATAGCCATGCCATCTTTAGAGCAAGCAATCCCAACACCAGTATTGACTACATCCCCCATACTAGTGTGTTCATGACTAGTCTTAAGACCACAACTCTTAGCCACAAGACTATTCTGCAAACCAATATTATGGTTACTATCTAAAGGAAGATTAATAAATGAACCATCATTTCCTTTACACAAATCATTAGAATCAACCTCATTCAATGAACAAGCAGCTATACTATCATCATTAGAGCAACCCATTGCAAACTTAATATTATTATTAAGAGAACCAGACTTAAAATCTGAAAGTACCTTGTCGATTTCAGGGTTCATAGGAGTGGAAACCACACGTTTACCACTCCTATCATCACGAGGAGAACCCTCAGCTCTATCACGAGCTTTAGCAGCAACCTTAGCAGATATAAGACGTCTTAAAACAGACCCCGCACCAGCAGAACCCGGTGTGGAAACTTTGATACCCCTATGAGCAACCTTCGTATCATTCAACGAAGCAGAACAAAGTTCATCAGCTGACGTCATCTTAGTGAGGATAGACAGTTCATCAATTAACGGGTCAGGAGGTTTATTGTTATCGATTGGCATATCATTAGTGAGCAATAAGAAAGAATACGAGATGAATTCGAGGTAGAAAACAAGGATTACAGGGTGGATTAGATGAGGGAGGAGGCGGTCGCCAAAAATCTCCCGTAGAAGAGAGAGAAAAGTGGGGTTTAGGATTTAGGGTTTAGGGTTTAAGGTTTAGGGTTCAAGGTTTAGGTTTAGGATTAAGGGTTTAAGGTTTAGGGTTTAGGGTTTAGGGTTTAGGGTTTAGGGTTTAGGGTTTAGGATTTATAGTTTAGGGTTTAGGGTTTAGGGTTTAGGGTTTAGGGTTTAGGGTTTAGGGTTTAGGGTTTAGGGTTTAGGGTTTAGGGTTTAGGGTTTAGGGTTTAGGGTTTAAGGGTTAAAGGGTTTATGTTTAGTATGGTATTTAGGAGGTTTATGGGGGGGGGGGGGGTTTAGGGTTTAGGGTTTAGGGTTTAGGGTTTAGGGTTTAGGGTTTAGTGTTTAGTGTTTAGGGTTTAGGTTTTAGGGTTTAGGGTTTAGGGTAAGAGATTTAGGGTTTTAGAGGTTTTAGTGTGAGTGTTTTAAGGTTTAGGGATTAGGGTTTAGAGATTTAAGGTTTTAGGTTTTAGGGGTTTAGTATTTATAGTTTAGGGTTTAGGGTTTAGGGTTTAGGGTTTAGGGTTTAGGGTTTAGGGTTTAGGGTTTAAGGGATTGAGTTTAGGGTTTAGGTTTAGGTTTAGGTTTAGGGTTTAGGGTTTAGGGTTTAGGGTTTAGGGTTTAGGGTTCAAGGTTTAGGTTTAGGATTTAGGGTTTAGGGTTTTTTAAGAAAGGGTATTACAAGGAAGGGTTTAGGATTTATAGTTTAGGGTTTTAGGTTTAGGGTTTAGGGTTTAGGGTTTAGGGTTTAGGGTTTAGGGTTTAGGGTTTAGGGTTTAGGGTTTAGGGTTTATGTTTTAGGGTTTAGGGTTTAGGGTTTAGGGTTTAGGGTTTAGGGTTTAGGGTTTAGGGTTTAGGGTTTAGGGTTTAGGGTTTAGGGTTTAGGGTTTAGGGTTAGTGTTTTGCGTTTAGGGTTTTCAGGTATAGGATTTAGGGGTAGGGTTTAGGGTTTAGGGTTTAGGGTTTAGGGTTTAGGGTTTAGGGTTTAGGGTTTAGGGTTTAGGGTTTAGGGGTTAAGGTTTAGGGTTTAGGGTTTAGGGTTTAGGGTTTAGGGTTTAGGGTTTTAGGGTTTAGGGTTTAGGGTTTAGGGTTTAGGGTTTTATGGTTTAGGTTTTAGGGTTTAGGGTTTTAGGGTTTAGGGGTTTAGGTTTTTTCTAGGGTATTAGGTTATGGTTCAGAGAATAGTAGTTTAGGGTTTAGGGTTTAGGGTTTAGGGTTTAGGGTTTAGGGTTTAGGGTTTAGGGTTTAGGGGTTTTGGGTTTAACTTTTAGGATTTAGGGTTTAGGTTTAGGTATAGGGTCTTCAGGGTTTTAAGGGTTTAGGGTAAAGGAAAGGGTTTAGTGTATTAGGCTATGGTTAGGGGATTAGTGTTTTTGGGTTTAGGTTTTAAGGGTTTAGTGTTTACGGTTTGGGTTTGAGGGAGTTTAGAGTTTAGGTTTAGGGTTCAGGTTATAGTTTCGGCGAGTTTAGGGTTAGGGTTAAGGGTTTTAGTCGATTAGGTTTAGGGTTCAAGGATCAAGGTTTTGGTTTAGGATTTAAGGGTTTATGGGTTTAGGGTATATGGTTATATGGGTTTTTAGGGTTTTTTGGAATTATAGGAAATGGATCATGGCCCCAACCAAGATAGTATAGTTACAAGAATTTAAACTTTAAACTTTAACTTTAAACGGTAAACTGTTAAATCTATATACTGGAAAACTAAAACTTTAAACTTCAAACACTTTTAAACTGTAAACTATAAACGATATACTGTTAAACTTCTAACGTTGATAACTGGAAACTCTACCCTTCAAACACTAGAACATTTAAACGTTAAACTGTATCTTTTCACTTTAAAACCTGTTTAAACTATAAACCTGAAAAACATTAAAATTATTAAACCTATAAAATTGAAGACCTATATAACGTTAACCTTAAACTGTAAAACGTCAAACGTTTAAACTTTAAAACTAGGAAACTATAAACGTGTCTGAAACTTTAAACGTTTAACCTTTAAACTTTGAAACTTTATAACTTTAAACCTTCAAACCCTAAACTTTAAACTTTTAAACTTTCAACGTTAAACGTGAAACTATTAAAACCTAAAACTTTGAATGATTTTAAACTATAAACGTGAACCTAAGAACTTAATCAACTTCAAACCCTTAAACTTTAAACTTTAAACTTGAAACTACTTAAACTTTTCAACTACCTTTAAACTTTTAACCCGTAAAACTAAACTTCAAACTTATAAACTTTAAACTTTAATCTGTAAACTTTAAAATTTGATAAACTTGCAAACCCTTGGTTCAGCTAAGAATTTAAAACTTTAAACCTTAAACGTAGAAACCTAAACTTTAAAAAACTTTAACTTTGAAACTTTGAACTATTAAACTAGAAGCTTTATAACTTCTATAACTTTAAACTTAAACTTTAAACTTTAAACTTTAAAACTTTAAACTTTAAACTATTAAAGCGTTAACTTTAAACTTTTAAAACTTTAAACTTTAAACTTTAAACTATAAACTTTAAAACTATAAACGTTAAACTTAAACCTGTTAAACCCAAATACTTCAAAATGGAAACCTTAAAATATTAAAAGCTGAAACTTTTAAACAGTAACCCTGAAAACAAGTCGCAGTCCACACGTTCCCCCCCCCCCACACAACACACCCCCAGGGCGCCAAACAGCACCCACTCTCTAAGCACTAATCTTACTAGAGCCGAGTTATGTCATATCAAAACCCAAAAAAAAAAAACCCATCTATTCTCTCTAAACATGGCGACTTTCTGCTCCATATCTCTTGATCGATCTTTCTTGGCCTGTTTGCTTATCATTCACTAAATAACGTTTGATTATTGTGGTTTAATCTTGTTTTGTGTACTCATATTTTCTGATTCAGATTCGACGTGATATTTAGATTAGGGTTTCGTCAACCTTTTTAGGATTCCATTTTAATTGAATTTTATTTGGTTCGACATGTTCATTAGGCTTTGATTTGTTTTCGATTTTTTAGGGTTCATAAGTCGGTGTTTTAGGGGTTTTTTTTTGGTGTTGTCAGTTTGTTTTATATATTTAATTGGTGTTCCTTTCATGGAAGCAGATTAGAGAGTCCCTATTGGTGGATCGATTCCTTATAATTTAGGGTTTCATTTTTTTGCTGATTAGGGTTTCGTTTGTTTGGTTTTTGCTGCTGCGTGTGCTTGTGGTTTTGGTGTAGAAAGATGGTTAATAATAAAGATCCTTCTATTGAGGAGGATTCGACATCGTTATACAAGTCTGTTAAAGCGAATATTATTGCTTCCAAGGTGGTGAATATTAATGGTAAGTTTTTACCCAGGCATTTTACTACTTATCAAGAGCCATTGAAGGATGCTAGTTCATCTAAGGACTCTAATCAGTCCAAGGAATCCGTTCCTATTCAGCCGCATGTCAAGCCTTCTTTTGCTTTTGTTGTGCATGATAAACCATTAAAAAAGATTGTTAAGATCAAGGAGTTGCGAAGTGAGGAAAGGGTGGATGGTGCTGCTGTTGTGATTCCATTGGAAGCTGTTCAAGAGGTTAATGAGCGCTTTACTAATACATTAACTTCATCGGTAACAGGTTAGCGTTTCCTCTTGTTGAAAACTATGTCAAAAATACATGGGCCAAGTATGGATTAAAGCGCATTCAAATGCATGAGGAGTTTTTTCTCTTCCAATTCAATACTCGTGAGGGAATGGTGAGTGTGATGGAGAATGGACCTTGGTTAATTCGCCTCGTGCCTCTAATTCTAAATGAGTGGACACCTAATACGATTTTAAAGAAGGATGAGATTAAATGTGCTCCGATATGGGTGAAGATGCATCATGTTCCTATTGTGGCGTATTCCGAGGTTGGTCTTAGCCTTATTACTACACAAATTAGGAAACCAATAATGCTAGATTCTTACACTAGCAACATGTGTTTGAATTCATAGGGTAGGAGTACTTATGCTACGGCGTTGATTGAGATATCGGCTGATGTAGAACTTCAAAAATCCATGGTCATTGCTATTCCTTTGTCGAATATGAGTGGACGCCTCCTAGATGTGCGACTTGTAAGGTATTTGATCATGTGAATGAGAAATGCCCTAAATTACCAACAGCTAAGGAGGTGGACGATGGGTTTATTGAGGTAAAAAAGAAGAAGGCTAAGGCGAAGCAATCTGCTAAGCGACAAGTAGAAGGTGTACGTTTGTCTAAACCAGCTCTTAATCTGCAGACGTGTCGACAAAGGTGAATCATCTAAAAATAAAGCTCCTATCACTAATTTGGAGGGTGAGAAGGAGACTAGTAATGTTGTGTAGGAGAATCAACTGGTGGGGCTGCTAAACCATCGAATGTGAAGTCAATTAGTATGTCTAATTCATTTAGCATTCTATCGGAGGAGGATCCTTGGAATCAGAATGATAACAATGAAGAGCTAAGGGGCACGAGTGAGCTTAACATTATCAATGAGAGTGACAACGAGGATATTGACAAGTATATTACCACACATGAAGGCGTGATAGGTCAGGGGGCAAGCACTCCCTTGAACGATGTTTCCTCATGATTCATGTTGCTTCTTGGAATATTAGGGGAATGAACCTTTCCCCTAAACAAAATGAGGTTCGACAGGTGATCTTTGAAAATAATTTATCGGTGTGTGCTATTCTTGAATCTCATGTGGCGGAAAGTAACTTGGACAGAATGTGTAAGTTTGTGTTTAACCATTGGGATTGGGTTTCTAATGCGATGACGAGTACTAAAGGAACGCGAATTATTGTTGGCTGGAATCGGAATGATGTTGATGTTACGGTTATTCACCAAGAATCTCAAGCTGTTCATACGCGTATTTGGTTGAAGGTGGAGCGCAAGGAGTTATTCTTCTCTTTCATATATGCCCATAATAGATACATCCATAGGCGATCGCTGTGGAATGGTCTTTGCCTTCATTATAATTACATTCGCAACAGACCTTGGTGTCTTCTTGGTGACTTTAATGCTTCTCTCTTTATTGGTGATACTTCTACGGGATCGTCGGCGTTAGATATTGCCATGAGGGAGTTTAAAGAGTGTGTTGATCACATTGAAGTTGTGGATGTTCAAAGTACGGGGCTGCAATATACATGGAATCAGAAACCAAAAGGCACGGATGGTATTTTAAAGAAGCTTGATCGCGTTATGGCTAATATTGAGTTTCTTGATTCGTTTGTTGGAGCTCATGCTGTTTTTAAGCCGTACCGAATTTCTGACCACTCTCCTTCGGTCCTTTCTACTCCTACGCAGGTTAAAGTTCGTCCAAGGCCTTTTAAATTCTTTAATGTGATTACGCTTAATGCTAGGTTCCTTGACGTTGTTTCTGAAGAGTAGGCTAGACATGTTTCTGGTTTTCATATGTTTCAAGTGGTTAGGAAGCTGAAATACCTAAAGAAACCGCTTCACAAGCTTATGTATAAGAAAGGTAATCTTCATGGCAATGTTATTCGGCTTCGTGCTGAATTGGATCAGTTTCAAACTGATTTGGATAGGGATCCCAGCAATGTGAGCTTGAGAGAAGGGGAAGCGGAGGCTGTTCTTGCGTTTAATGAAGTAATTGTTATTGAAGAAAAGTTTTTGAAACAAAAAGCTAAAATTACCAATTCTGCCTATTTCCACAAGGCGGTAAAAAGTCGTATAAGTCGTAGTCGAATTGACGTGGTTACTGATACTATGGGAGCTGTTTTTCATAATGATGATGTGGCTAAGGCGTTCATTAATCACTATGAAGTTTTTCTTTGTCAACCGGGGATTACTCATGACTTTAATGCTATAAATTTGTTTTCTACGTACTTGACTACAAATGAGGCTCTTGATATGGTCCGTCCTATAAGCAGCCAAGAGATTAAAGAGGCTATGTTTTCAATGGGTAATGACAAATCTCCGGGTTCGGATGGGTTTACTGCTGCGTTCTTTAAAAGTTCGTGGGATATTATTGGCTCAGATGTGTCTAGAGCTGTTCGTGAGTTTTTCATTAATGGGAGGCTGCTAAAAGAATTAAATCACACTATTATTGCTCTAATTCCTAAAGTTAATTCTCCAGCTCGTGTTAATGACTATCGGTCGATATCTTGTTGTAATGTGTTATTCAAATGCATTAGCAAGATAATTGCTAATCGTATTAAGGAGAGTTTAAAGAGGTTAATCAGCCCAAATCAATCTGCTTTTGTTCCGGGTCGTAGCATTTCGGATAATATTCTTCTCACTCAAGAGATTATGCATAACTACCATTTGGATCGAGGTGTTCCTAGATGTGCATTTAAAGTGGATATTCAGAAAGCTTATGATACGGTTGATTGGGATTTTCTAAGGAAGGTGTTAATTGGTTTTGGTTTTCATGATCGCATGGTGTCTTGGATTATGGAATGTGTGTCGACTACCTCTTTCTCGATCAACATTAATGGTTCTCTTCATGGTTATTTTAAGGGGAGGAGGGGTCTTCGTCAAGGAGATCCGTTGTCCCCCTATATTTTTACGCTTGTTATGGAGGTTTTGACTCTCATGCTTCATCGAAGGGTTCGTGAGTCTTCTAACTTCACTTATCATCGGTATTGCTCAAAATTGGATCTTATTAATCTTTGCTTTGCGGATGATTTGTTTTTATTTGCTCATGGTGATGTTAATTCTGCTATGGTAATCAAAGAGGCGTTGGATGAGTTTAAGGATGCTTCGGGCTTAATCCCGAGTATGCCTAAAAGCACGGATTATTTTTGTAACGTTCTTAATCACACTAAATTGTCTATTCTCCATTTCCTTCCTTTTGAGGAAGGACGTATTCCGGTTAAATATCTCGGTGTTCCTTTGGTTTCATCCAGATTGATTTTTAGAGATTATAAGGATTTGATTGAGAAGGTTCAGAATCGGATTAATGATTGGAAAAATAATTCTCTTTCGATTGCGGGAAGGCTCCAACTTATCCAATCTGTTATGGGATCGATGCATGTCTTTTGGGCTTCGGTTTTTATGCTTCCTTCATGTGTGTTACTTGATATCGAACAGCTTATGCGTGGTTTTTTATGGTGTCAAGGTAGTATGCGCAATGGTAATTCTAAAGTCGCTTGGGAAGTTGTATGTCTTCCTAAGGATGAAGGAGGTTTGGGCATTCGTCGTTTGGAGCAGTTTAATAAAGCTCTTATGGTTTCGCATATTTGGAAGCTCCTTTCTCTTAAGGAGTCGTTGTGCGTAAAGTGGATTCATGTATATAAACTAAAAGCTAGAAGTTTTTGGGATATTCCATATCGCGGTAACATGACATGGGGTTGGAGGAAGATTTTACAGCTTAGACCTCTTATTCAGAGCTTTATTTGGTCGTGCATTGGTGATGGTTCTCAAAAGTTCTTTGTGGTTTTGATAGGTGGTGTGCTGCTTGTCATTTATCTAGTATCATATCATCTTGGGACATCTTTAGACGCTGTTGGAATCTTTTTATTTCTACCACGGTACGTGATTTGAGTCATGTGGGTAAAATTGGCCATTGGGCGACTTGATTGGACCACCAAGTATCTCTACTTGTGATATTCCTGTTCCAATGATTAGCAATGAAAAGTGTGACTATTTGGAATGGCGTGATAATGATGGTGTTGGGAAACCTTTCTCGGTCTACCATGTTTGGAATTCTATAAGGCCGAGGGATAATGTAGTGCCTTGGGCTGATTTTGTGTGGTTTCGCAATTGCATTCCCCGTCATGCGTTTAATATGTGGCTTATTATTAAAAAGCTCTTGAAGACACAAGATTCTTTATGTGTTTGGGACGTGGCTGCTGGTCATTCCACGGTGTGTTCGTTGTGCGAGACTCAACCGGATTCGCATGAACACTTGTTTTTTGAGTGTGCTTTTTCTCAACAGATTTGGATGCACTTAAAGAAGTTTGCGGGGCTATCTAATTCAGGTTACACGTTTGATTCTATTATGACTCTTTTATTGCCTGTTGCCAAGCGTAAAGCTTCTAAGAGTACCATTGGAAAGCTTGTTATTGCGGCTGCTGCGTATTTTATTTGGCAAGAACGTAATAGGAGGTTGTTCAAGAACACTAAGCGATCAGCTAAGGATGTCATCGAATGTGTTATGTCTTCCGTTCGAATGAAGCTGTTGTCGTGCCATTTTAAGAAGTCCAAAGATGGGTTGGCCTTTGCTCGTCTTTGGGAGCTCCCTTCTACGTGTTTTAAGTAGCAATGTTTGGTTGTTTATGTTCTATTAGATGGTTCTTTCCTATTGGTGTCATTGGTTATGTAATAGGTAGTTAGTCTCATATGGCATGTCATATGAGTAGTGGCTGTTCAAGCGTGTTGCTTGAGGTTAATTCCATTGTACTTAATTGAATTTTTTGGTGTAATATAATTTACCGGGGTCATTAATCCCCTTTACCTAAAAAAAAGAGTTAAACATGAGGCAACGACGTTGGTTGGAGTTGCTTAGTGATTACGATTGTGACATTCATTATCACCCGGGGAAAGCAAACGTCGTTGCTGATGCTTTGAGCAGGAAAGAACGGTCTAAACCATTAAGAGTTTGAGCCTTAGTTATGACAATGGGCTTGAATCTTCCCAAGAAAATCCTAGAAGCTCAAACCGAAGCATTGAAGCCAGAAAACCTCAGTGCCGAAGACGTTGGAGGCATGCTCCGAAAAGACCTCCCAAAGGAAAAGTTGGAACCCCGTGCTGACGGAACTCTATGTTTGAACAACCGGAGTTGGGTCCGTGCTTTGGTGACTTAAGGACTCTGATCATGCACGAGTCCCATAAGTCAAAGTATTCAATTAATCCGGGTTCTGACAAGATGTACCAAGACTTGAAGCAGTTGTATTGGTGGCCTAACATAAAGGCGGATATTGCCACTTATGTTAGCAAGTGTCTGACTTGTTCTAAAGTCAAGGCAGAACATCAAAAACCTTTTGGTTTGCTAGTTCAACCAGAGATTCAGAGTGGAAGTGGGAGAAAATCACCATGGATTTCGTCACTAAACTTCCCAAGACAACGAACGGTTATGATACCATTTGGGTGATCGTTGATCGTCTTACAAAATCTGCTCACTTCCTACCAATGAGGGAAACGGATCCCAATGAGAGGTTAATGAAGCTTTACATGAAGGAGGTAGTCACCCAACATGGTGTGCCTGTTTCTATCATCTCCGATCGTGATGGCAGATTTACATCACTATTCTGGAAAGCACTTCATAAGGCTTTGGGAACTCGATTGGATTTGAGTACGGCCTATCATCCCAAAACTGACGGTCAAAGTGAAAGGACTATCCAAACTTTAGAAGGCATGTTATGTGCTTGTGTGTTAAACTTTGGAAAGAATTGGGATATACATTTACCGTTAGTGGAATTCTCTTACAACAACAGTTACTATACCAGCATAAAGGCCGCACCATTCGAGGCACTGTATAGATGAAAGTGTCGATCACCCGTATGTTGGGCAGAAGTTGGGGATGCTCAGCTTACTGGTCCTGTAATAATTCATGAAACCACTGAGAAGATCGTCCAAATCAAAAGTAGAATCCAAGCCGCTCGTGACCGACAAAAGAGCTATGCAAACATTAGACGTAAACCAATGGTATTCCAAGTTGGTGACCGGGTCATGTTAAAAGTTTCACCTTGGAAAGGAGTTGTACGTTTTGGCAAAAGGGGGAAGTTAAACCCTAGGTATGTCGGCCCATTCAAGGTGATCGAGAGAGTCGGGACTGTTGCCTATAAACATGAGCTACCACAACAATTAAGCCGAGTTCATAACACGTTTCACGTGTCAAATCTGAAGAAGTTTCTGTCCGATGAATCACTGGTGATTCCGTTGGAAGAACTACGCGTTGATGACAAGCTCCATTTTGTGGAAGAGCCGGTGGAAGTTATGGATCGTGAAATCAAGCAATTAAAGAGGAGTCGCATTCCCATCATAAAGGTTAGATGGAACTCTAAACGAGGTCCTGAGTTTACCTAGGAACGTGAGGACCAATTCAAGCAGAAATGCCCACATCTCTTCACCAAGACCGCACCATCGTCAAGTGCCGCGTCTTAAGCCTTGAGGACAAGGCTCATTTAACGGGGGAAGACTATAACACCACGTGTTTTCAGGTCCTATTACGATTTTAATGATCCTATTTTCCCTATATTTATAACATTTTTGCGTGCTTACTTTTATTGAAAGTCGACTATTTAAACCAAAATCAGTAAAATTTAACCTATGGCTTCTTAATAACGGGAGTAAGGCTTCGTCTAAACTAAAGTTTTTAGTACCAATTCCTCTACATCTTAGCTAACCATAAACGTATATATGTGTCATCATTTCATCACTTAGTATTAATCCTAATGAGGAAATTTTGGACTAGACTTATATTTTTTTATTCTTGATTTTCAAATAATGCAAACAATGGGAGTAACTTTAATCAATAAGCATAGTGCAAGAAACAAATGTAACTTCCTATAAGATAGGAAAATTTCGTGTATACTTCCCCTCTAAATTTCATCGAAACTATGAATGTAAATTAGATCATAATACACAAAATCCTATCCCTAAATTAACTCTTTACCCAATATATAAAGCCCATTATCCTTTTTCTCAAAAACCCACACCTACCCGTGATTCATACTAGCTGTTACCTCCTTGGTTTTGATCCCACGCTCCTAACAGTAATCCCCTTTAAATCACTATACATTGACCGAGTAAATTCCAAGAGATTCTTTACCTCAATTGGATTAACAAGACAACGTGATTCATAAATGGATTACTATACATGCAAAGTTTTCCAAGTATATAAACCCACTTCCTAGGATTGATGACTTGTTCGATCAACTTCAAGGGTTGAGTGTCTACTCGAAAATCGACTAACGATCAGGTTAACATCAGTTGAGAGTTCGCGAAGAAGACATTCCCAAGACCGCGTTTAGGACGCATTATGGGCATTATGAATTTCAAGTAATG
>BQNB010072195.1:0-32515 GCA_026074375.1 Tanacetum coccineum
TTCAAAGTCCGATGATCATAATTCACATTTCAATAAATGGTTATCATACCCAAGGCCTTTGGCCTAGTGGTATGTGAGTTTGCCCACTAAGAGGTTGTATGTGTTGGAATTTAACAATCAAGTTAACCAGTTTAACTCTTACGAGTACGCAGCGGATAGATCGAGTCTAGTACAAATAATTAACATACATTAAACACATTAAGGAATGTAAAAGGGTTAATAGGAACATACCCTTGTAGTCACCAGCAAACAAATGAAACTGAGAACGAGAAACGAGTGACTAAATTGTCACCTCTACGAGTGCTCACACAAACACGTAAACAAGCACGCCCGGATGCTAGTCCAAACCTCACGTATATCCAATACAACAATTGTATCCAAAACCTACTGAAAATCGATCACCAAAACCCTCACAAGAAACAGAACCGAAAATCAGAAAGGTAGTGTAGGGTTTTAACCGAATTCGGTTGTAACCCTGCTACAGTACAACCGAAATAGAGATCCACAAACCCTAGCTCGAATCCGACTATTGTCACACCTTGACAATACGTAAACCAATGTATTACACCCTCTGGAATAAACCTGGGATCGAATCACAAGTGGAAAAACCCTAAAAGATTTAACCGAATTAGGACAGAGGGTTTTGGAGTTAACCGAAATACAAAACTGTTTTGATCTAGGTTTTGATTTTGGCTGTTTTGTGTTAAGGAGGAAGGATGGCAGATTCTTTTGGGTGTATGTGATATGTATGTCGTGTGAATGAGCTAGGGTGAAGGGGTTTTTATAACCTCCAAACCCTAGTCATGATAATGATTAAAAACATGAATTTTAACCTTATCAAAACACTAAACCTCATCACATAACTTCCCTCTCCTTATCATCAAGGTACACCGAACCAAGACACCTCCTAGAACTTTCCTTATAGCCGGCTAGCTCATAAGGACATCACACAATTCTTGTCTTAATCGTTCGTGTCCAAACGGTTTACATTTAATAGTTTTCGTGAAGTTAAAACGTACTCTAAATGTTTTATCGTGTGTGCCCCCAATAGGCTCACACACTTCTAGTCGTACATTGCGTATCCAACTAACATAACCCAACAGTAGGTTCAAGTCTCGTTAGAGACATTTGTGAGATAGGTGTTTATAAGGGTGTGTTAAAAAGTTGCCCTTTTGAAAAAAAATATGGTTATCATGTATACTGAAATCGTAAATCTCTAATTGATTTAAGTTTCCTTCGTAGAACCGGTTTGACTTAATATCTCCATACATTTTTTAAAACTTTATTGTGGTAATAAAAAATTACCTCTGAAACCAGCATTGTTGATCAAAGTGTCAATACAGCCAAAAGCCACCCAAGCCTTTAGCACCGAAGCTTCAATTGCAGGACCATCCGCGCAAACATCAAGCACCACTGCCACCGCCATGACATTACCTTTCCTGGCTTCATTTAGGTTTGCCTGACCATCAGAGATATCAAGATAGATAATTTCATGACACAGAGCCTTGAGGCGTTCAGTTTGACGAGCAGCAACAATGATCCTACAGCCAGATTTCGCCAAGTTGATACACAACTACACAAGTCCTAGCCGATACCAGAGGATGCACCCGTAACCATCACTATCTTGCTTCTGAGGTCTCCCCATGGTTCCAACTCAAAGATTCCAACCTTTTGAGCAGTATACATTGATTTCAGTTTTAGATACAGTTTACAGATGGTTATAGGAATAGAGACCTTATCAACTAATAAAGCATAGGAGTTAAGCATAGGAGTTAGGACACTGGAGGCCTCCCACATGGTGAATGTTGACTTGTGAGCTCATATAAAAAGAGAAATTAACTCTTTATGTTGTTTCTCTATCTTTCAAAAATCTAGGGGTCTGCATAATTTGGTTTAAGACTACGCGTGGTACTCACTCACTATTTACTCATCACTCAGCTCCACATGACTCACTCACCACTCAAATCCACGTAGACCTCGCCATTTACCTATACCCCACAACACTCTCTCACACACACATATTCACCATCACATGCGTGATGTCGGTCACCCAGGAGAAGCAAAACCAGCGTTAGGAGGATAATCAACTCACAAGTTACTACGCCAGTTTTATTGAAATTCAATACTAACGAAAAAAGGTAATCAAACTGAATCACTAGGGTAGCAGACAGTGACCACACATCTGGCATGTTTTAAGGTTTCAATTAGTTCAATCAAGTGGGTTTAGGCTTTCTTTGACTTTTATTTTAAGTTTGGTTTCGAAACTAGACAAGAGGTAGGCAACAGAAACTCCATCGATATATATGGTATGCACTGTTAATACTGATAAAAAAAATTCTTGTTTCCTTTTGTAACACTACTATCTTGTTTCCTTTTGCAACACTACTCACTATTTTCACATTGTATGCGTATGTGTATAAAAGATAAATCTTTTTCTTTTCCTAGAACTAGATATGTCATTTGTAGAGTAACCATGGCATAGTAAAACAGGTATATATGCCAATTTCGACTAACTTACATGTAAATGGTATATTCAAGTTGTGTTATATTTCTAAAGAATCAATCACATATTTTTAACACTGTGAGCCAATACACATAGCTTAAAAATGGCTTGAAAGAAGAGTCAGCCGGACGAAAATTTTTAATGCACAAACTCTCAAGTCTATTTGCAAAATTAGAATAAATTATAATATCATAATTGGTACATTATTTATCTATTAAGAATGTTCATCTTTTTGGGAAAAAAAAATTGTTTTGTGTCAAACCTACTCATCAAGTTTCCATCAACACCAAAAAATTACTAAAAGCGATGTAACTGTTGCCCAACTCGCCCATGTTGCCACCTCAACCATGTAGTGAAATGTATTTACAGAGAATTTAGTTACTTTTTAATCTCAATAGTGCCTACCATGAACAAACCTTAGCACCGTTATAAGATTTGAAGTAACTTTTATTTAATAGCATAAACGGCATGAACATCGCACGTTACCATGATTTGGCTAACGAACATGAAAAAATGTTCCATTTTCACAAATTACAACGCAGCAGCCGAACAGAACATTATACCATAAGCTTAAAGTGATGAAAAGATGGGTACACCTGGTAACGTGTATCCTGAATCTACTATAAAAATGTTACCAGTCACATAGTTTGACGAGCCATGTATTAGGTACTTGACCAGCGAAGTCAAGGCTGGGTCAGTAACACCTAACTTTTTCAATGGCATTGTTTTGGAAACCACATTTTTGAACCATTTCTTTTGCAGAAGTTCCTCCGTGATCTCAGATTTGAAAATCCCGGGAGATATTGAGTTTACCCTAATTTTGTGTTCTCCAAGTTCCATTGCCATTACCTGCATTTATAGTGGAGATTATCAAACCAATAAAATCGATCTTAAGGACACATGCACACGTCATTCATCTTGATTATGATTAAACTTGACAATTTCAACACATTTACTAATGAATGGAATGATTTCGGTTATGTTTTATGGTAACGGGTCAAACTGGTGAAGTAAAAGAATAGATGAAAAGAAAACAGATGAAGTATCCCCAGCTTGTACTTCTAATGCATAAAACTTGCTAGATCGAATTAATCATAAAATGAGGATATTATTGAGATAATAAAGTTCTGGTTGTCAAATCTGACACACTAACCATCTATAAAACTAAAAAATTAAAAAAAATTATAGGCAAAATTGACCGGTTTCAACTTATACCAAAAAGTTACCCATTTTGATGTTTTATCCAACCCGCCTGATCATCACAGCATATATGCAAATTTGAAATTTTTGAGAAATTTAAGCATCAACATCACGGAGTATGAGGTATCAAGGGGACAATACATGATCATGGTAAAAAAAATATGCATGACCTTCTAGTTTCAGCATGACTTTTCAGGTCAAATGCACATATTTTCAACATTATAAGAAGTTTGCCACATGCATCATTTGATATGTGGTTCCTTGTAACAAATCAATGTACTTAAGTAGATTATTGGTAAATTTATTCAAATTAGGTTCGCTTGAAAATTTATTAGACCTCACAAACAGCAAGCTGCTTTTCTAATATGAAATGATAGTGTTTTCCTTGTCCAACATCAAAAACTCAAAAAAGGACAAACACTTTTACAATTATACATTAGGAGCCCAAAAAATGGCACTCGGGGATGGGAATAAGAAGTGACAATGAGCCACAAGCTCCAAAAGAAGCGAAGTGATAGAGTAATTTTCACACTTTTATGAAATATACGTTAACATACATTTGGGCAGAGTGGGAAGGACTTTTACTAGAGTCTAGAGGTTTCAAAAAGGGTGGGTTGGATAACGGGTCAAAACCAGTGATTTTTAAGTATACAACAAAACAAGTGGGGTTCGGTTGACCAGTCAACTCCTTTTTTCCGTTATTACACTAATGAATTAGGTGACTTTCGACCTGATTTAACGTGTTTGACATGTTTCCTTGATAGCCAATGATTTCGATCAGACAATTTACAACCCTACTGATATGTTTTCATATATATGGATTGGAATCGCCACATCAGTTTTGTTGGCATTACCTTTGTCATGGTATTAAGGGCTGATTTTGAAGTAGCATATGCAAGAGCTCCAGGTAGATGACCACGATTAAGACCAGCAGTAGAAGAGATGTTGATTATTGATCCCCCTTGATTAGACGCAACCATGTGTAGGCCAACGTACTTCGACACCAACCAGGATCCTCTTAAATTCGTATTAAAGGTTCTATCCCAATCTTCTTCAGACAAATTCAATGGATTTTTTACAGGACCTAAATGCAAAACACAGTATCAACGAGAAGTTTAATTCAAGAATGATCATGAAATTTAAAAGTTTAGCCGTGTTATGAGAAGGTTATTTGTATGAATTATAAATAAGCTTGTCAGCTCACAAATGTATGTTGACCTCACCTCTGTATAAGTAATAAGTTTCAACCATAAACAAAAGTAAAAATAATTTGTAAGTAAACAAGTTTAAATACCAAATGATTTAAACAATGAATTACCTCTAATACCAGCGTTATTAATCAAAGCATCAATCCTCCCAAACGCCTGCCAACATTTCTTAACAGACGCTTCAATTGAAGGACCATCACCACTAACATCAAGCTCCACCGCTACGGCTTTTACGTCGTCGTTTCGACTGTTGATTTCTGCGCAGAGAGTTTTGAGACGGTCAGTTCGACGGGCAGCAGCGATGATTTTGCAACCGGATTTGGCTAAGTCGATGCAGAACTCGTATCCGATGCCTGATGATGCGCCTGTTATTAACACGATTGTGTCTTGCCATGGTTGTGACATTGTTTGGTTACTAGTTGCTTGCAGGACTTGAATACTTGTAAGAGTTGCAAGAGTACTCCGTACAATTCTTCTATCTCATTAACTTTTAAAATCATCAATCACACTTTAGGTCTTAGTTTTAGACATACATTTCATTTTCTTATTTGTAAAACCCTTTTTATATCCCGGCTATTCAAGTGTAAATTACAAAAATTCTCCTTAAAAAACATTAACCACTAGTTAGAGTATATTTAAAACTCTCTCCTTTGTGGTTTACGCACAATACATTCTTCGTCTCATTTTTAAAGCAAGTATAGCAGGCGTTCATGTGGTTGTCGATTTCTTGCAAGTTTGATAGTTTCGTCAACTAGCCGTTTGCTAATGCCATTAACGGCCCCTCACGTGCAAAAAACATGAGGGTATTTTAGTCTTTTGGCTCCTCACCTAGAACAACATAAATAAGTGTGTTCATTGCAAGCTCAGTCGTTTCCCAACCTCACCCAAATTTAAAAACACATTAACCTTAAAAATTGAAAAGCAAAATCAAGAATGGACCGTTGCTTTTGTGGTCTTCCCGTCATTGTTCGAACTTCGTGGACAGCTATCAATCCTGAAAGGCGATTTTATGCTTGTACGCATGTTGAAGGAAGTTGTGGATATTTTTGTTGGCTAGATTGACCAATGTGTCAACGAGCAATGATGATAATTTCAGGCTTGCTGATAACATCAAATAGTTCATACATTTTGGTATCAATTTCCCTTAAAAAGTGCTCATAATTATTATATTTATATGAAAATATATACTTAATTGATTCATTTCTCGTTTTTAGGAAAATATTAGCATTGGAATGAAAAGACGCGAAAATGAAAGGGTGCGTGAAGAAATTTACACAAGTAGTTGCTCCAGACCAAAGTTACGGCGTAACTAGTTCGATGGAACTACACCGTAACCTTTTTCCTACCCGACCCAATGAGTTTTCTCAAGTTGATAGTTACGGTGTAGTTAACCCTGTTGGGGTTACGCCGTAACAAAGGATGAAAATTGTCACACCCCGAAAATTTCAGGTCAATATTTTTAAACTTTTCAACAATTATTTTTGACTTTTATACGTTACGTTTGAATCCGGCAGTTTACCGGGAAGTTAACCCGCGTAAATCTAAAAAACGTCATCGGACGCGTTCCGACTTCGGATTTTACTTAGTTTAGATATTATATGAGTTATTTTATCTTTTCTAAGTGTTTCGTAGTTTACGATCACTCCCGATAGTTATTTTTACGCTTTAACGTTTAAATTTCGTTTTTCGCGTTTTTGACCTAACGGAACCCCGAAAACCCGAAATCTTTTCGTGTAAACTTTAGTTATCGTCCATCTCGTATTCTTGAGTCAAAAATTTCGTTCACTCTTACCTCTTGTTATATATGGACGCCCAAAACCCAACCAAAACAACCTTGAGTCTTGAAATTAAATCAAATGTATCTTTTTTGTCTTACTATGCATGTGTTTATGTAAGAAAGAGATAGTGACCTCTCATGAAGTTACTACCATGCACAAAACCTTATGACCAACACATACATGTGATCAATTAACCACTTGTGTTTCATTTGACTTGAAATTCAAATTTAAGACCTAATTCATGAACATTGATCAAAAAAAGAACCATATGGTCCTTGTGGGTGAGTTTCGGCAGAACCACACACAAACACACTTTTGGTGTGTGTTGGTTGCTTACTTGGTCATATAGTCACTCAAAACCCTAAACCTTATCCTATATAAACCATGTTATACTCATTTTAGGTCATCTCATTCATTTCACAAGTCACTAACAAAAATTTTCTCTCCCTCCTTCCCTCTTGAAGCCCACGGCTCACACATACCCTTATAGGGTTTTCATATCTTTGATTTCTAGCAAGATTCACTCATTCCAAGTTCATTTCTAAGAAAATCTAAGGTGTTTTGAAGTATTGGTTCTTTGATTTAAGGGTTTTTCTTCAAGATCTAAGTTAGGGTTTCTAGATTTGTTGTTGGGTTTTATAGATCTATTATTTTGGGGTATAGATCTTGTGATTTCGCTACTTGTTCTTCATTATTGTAAGTATCTTGAATCTTTCTTTGTGGTTTTTCTTATGTTCTTCTTATATGTTCAAAGATCCATACATTCATATGTTGTGTTTTAATTTTTGAAAGATTTTAAAGACAAGATTTCATAAATAATGACACTACTTTATTTCATTAGTTAAATATTATGTTCTTGGTGAGATGAGAGTTGAATGAGTGTTACAACAATAGAAATGAAGGGATTAGGTTAGATTTAGGTGTGGTTTTGTTGTGGATTAGTTGTGAATGGAGATTATGTTAGATTAGGCACTATTGTGAAGTTTATGTGGATTTTGGTTGCGTTTTTGGCAAAAAGTGTTTGTTGTCCCAAATTTGTTTTGAGGTTTTGGTCGACTTAAAAATGTTTTTATTAGGCGTAAAAGTAGTTTTTGAAGAGCTCGTTTCGAATAGATAGTTTTTCATATATCGCACATTAAAATTGGACTTAAAACGACCAAGTTATAACCAAATGAAACTTGAAACATTTTTCGACAAAACCAAATGAATAGTGTGCTGATGTGAATAGTAAAATAAGTTTTCGGACATTTTTGGACTTTCTAAACACTAGCGAAACATATAGTAACACATACCTATTGATTAGTATCATTTGAAGACGCCGTTAGCACATTTTGGGAAAAGCGAGAAAGTTACTAAAAATAGTAAGTTTGGTAAAAAAATTAGTGAAACGGGCATAGAAGTTAAGCGATTAAGGCTCGTTAGTGCGTTTTGAAAATATGGAAACTTCATAAATATAGGCGACGGTGTTAACGGTTTGAAACTAAAAACTTTCCTAAAATAGAAACTTTCTAAAAATAGAAACTTTTGGTTAAACTCCGAAACTTAACAAAAAACTATATGATTTTATTTCGTCATGATTTGATAATCAAACTAAAGCAAACACACATGGATGTATTTTGGTGATGAACATATTGTGCATTTCTTGGCATACTTTCTGTGTTTCTAAGACGCGTTATTATTCTAGGTCGCGGCTAGATTTCTATATCATCTTTTTCTTGCGTGAATTATCATTTGCTCATCTTGCTAAGGTGAGTTCATAGCCCCATGTTTTACTACTTTTACTTTACTATTTTGGGGTGAGAAACATTGCTTGTTTTCAAACTATGGACACAGTTACTTTACGTTTCCTTTTCCTGATTACGTGTTGCCTAAGTAGCGAATAGACCACTAATGCCCGAATTATCATGAACCGTCAATTGCTTAACCGACCGTACTGGTTAAGTGAGCGCGAATGTTGTAAATAGATCTATTGGGAGTAATTATCCCTATCCGGGTAAGTAGCGCTTACTAGTTTCGGAGGTCCGAACAAACGGATATATACCATGTCGGAATGTCAATAGGTGATCCTGGTCAGATACCTTTAGGGCGCGGAATACTATTTGGCATATAAAATGCTTCCTTTTAAATTGAGCTTCGGTGTCATGAGCTTAGTGCAAACGTAAATGCTTTTTATGTGAAGTTGTATCTGTTATAACTGTCACGTGCGTACTGTGAACTTGTGGTCCACTTTTAATACTAAATTCAAACCTATGAATTCACTCAACTTTATGTTGACAGTTTTAGCATGTTTTTCTCAAGTGCTTAGCTATGGATGTCTTTGCTTGCTTGTTGGTGTTTCCTTGCATTGGACCGATTTTCAAGAATTATTATTATCTATGTTAACATCGTTGTCAAACTTTAAAACCTATTATTCGCTTCCGCATATTATCGTTGGGCCTATGTAAAACTTTAATTATTTTAATCAATGCAATGATGTTGAATTTTTAAACGTACCCTTAGAGGTCATTCTTTGTATCTTGTGTAATGTGTATTATGCGTCACGCCCCCGGACACGTGTTTTCCGTCTAGGCCCCGTTTAGGGGTGTGACAAAAATGAATTCGAGAGTTGATACGGCGTAGCTCATACCTTTGGGTTACCCCTTAACCATGCCAGGCCTTGAAGACATACGTGTATTATAGAGGTTACGGCGTAACTCCTCACTTAGGGTTACGCTGTAACTAGATCGAGCCTATGAATACAAGCCCTAAATCTGTTGATTTCATCATTCTCTTCACACATCACTCACCAAGGATGATTATGGCTCCATTCTAAGGGGTTTTCTGGATCTATTCACCACCATTCCAAGGGAGAATTCACTTTAATCATTGTTTGTATTATCCATACAATAAGTATTTGTAATAACATTAATGTTTAATCATTCCAAGATTCTTTTCATTGTGTTTTCTGCAAATTACACTATGAGTGACCAAGCACTTTTAATGTTAGCCTAGTTATGTATCTATTATTTTTTTATGTATATTTCTTAGTTTGATTATCATTTATTATGGATATTCTATTTGCTTGTTGATCGATCCTCGCGTTTTGGTAATGCTAAGGCTAGTATAGAACCTATTAGCTAGTGATTAGTCATGAACTATTAAAAGGTAGTCTAATAGGTTACAAGATAAGATGATATCTATTTCGAATGTGCGGGTTGCCCATACCACCGCCTGCACTAGATTAGGCACTTATAAAGTGCGAGAAATCCTTTTGTTAGTTGGCACCTAATAGGAGCGTTTAATGTCGAGTAGTGGGATTGTCGGCATTAGAAAAGTCTTTAGAATGGTTGGGGGTTTAATGACTATGAACTAGATACCCGGCTTTCGGGAGCAACAGGGTTGAAATCATAGGAATTATAGGTTAGGTTGTGTATACAAACTGGGCCTAATGATATTAGAACCACCATATAAAACGAGAATTTGACACTGCACTAGGCAATATCATCATCACATTAATAACGTAGTAACTAGGTTAGTACACCTTTCTCCCTTGATCAAATCTTCCATTTCCATTTCAGTATTTATGTTTCTTGCATTTTAATCAACGACCCAGCTTTAAAAACGTGACAATTAAAATTCAGATTTGAGACCTAAAACTTAGCTCTTAGGACGACCTCGGATTTACCAAAACCTACACTATACACGATCGGGTTCTCTGTCCGTTAGTGCGTTGTAGACCATAGGTATACGAGTTTTATAAATCTAAAACTTGGTTTATTAATTAAAATAAAATACGCATCAAGTTTTTGGCGCCGCTGCCGGTGACCTAAACTAGGTTTTTAGTTTGAATTTATGTCAAATTTTTCATTTTTCAAAATTTTCGTTTACTTTTAGTTTTATTTATTTGCTACTAGTTTTCTTGTTTATCTTTCAGATATATGTGACGCAGGAACAATGACGTTAACTATCAACGATTATCTGAATAAAACCAGAGATGATAGTGGTCCTAGAATCGTCAAACAACTATTCGAAGAGAACATCAGAACGTTATTAGTTAGTACTAAGCCACTACCTACTACGGTACAACCAGTTCAATCAAGGCAAGCAGGACGTTATTAGTGATCCTATTTATTCTACCTATACGCATCACTATATGGAGAGCTATCCCGGACTCTTAGCCTACGCCCAAACAACACCGAAGTTGCAGCGCATTAAATATGTAGGACTAGACCTATTTGAATGATAAGTCGCATACTTAAGCACGTAAACAAGTATCATGTGATAAACATAATTAATAAATCAACGATAAATTAAGCAATCAAGATAAACAAACCAAACATTAGATCTTCATAAACATGGTTGATACCTAAAGGTATCAGCCGATAGTCATTGTAAGAATACACACGATTTGATATGTGAATGATTAAAATAAGAAAACCTCAATCGAACGCGTATTCGGTTGTGCGAAGATTACAAGAGTTTTCCTATGATCTTGAGGCTCTTTTCTGACCTTCTAGACTCCTTTATTTGTCTCTTGGTCGACTTTGTGGTTTAGGGATTCACTTGCATACCTAAAACTGAGTTTAGGGTCGTTTATTTATAGTGTTTGGAATCGCATCGATACGCCGTATCCATCCATGTGGGATACGGCGTATTGGGGATTTCTTAGAGTAAGGACCACGTTTGATATCTTCCAGAATCTTTGTGTATAATAAACCTTGGATACGGCGTATAGAGACCTCTGGATACGACGTATTGGGTCTTCAATCCTTCGTGGTTATCTGTGAAGTGTAGGCACGGATACGCCGTATCTTCTTGATGGATACGACGTATTGAGGTAAAACCAGTTGATTCTTCTTCGTTGACCAAATTATTATATACGGCGTATCGTTGATGTGGATACGGCGTATTCTTCAAAGTCAGGCAATGGTCTTTTGATTCGTTAAAGTCTTGGATACGTCGTACAAGTCTAGAATAATACGGCGTATTGGCTGTCAGATCAGTAAACTGTAACACCCCCAAAATCATCAGGTAGCAGCGGAATAGTAACATTGGGGTGCTACTTCAAGTACAACAAACAAGATATAGGAAATGACCAAGAATGGACGTTTTAAGATAATATTTCATTTATAGCAAAATATCAGAGTTAATACATTAGGTCCCATAAGTTTTTGATGTCATAAACATCCAACATACATTTAAACAAAATCTCAAAAGATGACTTAAGTTTTATGAAAGACAAAAGTTGCATATAATTTAGATAAAACACAGAATCCATCTTCATTGATATCCGCCACGGCTCCCCTTCAGTCTTCATACCCTAGGACCTGAAATTTACATGCTAAAAGTCAACACAAAGGTTGAGTGAAATCATAGGTTTGTTGGTAAATTGGTGGACCACAAGATCGATGTAATAATAGACTCTAAAACACATTTAGTAGTCCAAAACGTTTATTATTGCACTAAGCTCATGAACCCGAAGCCTTAACTAGTTTGTGCCCCAAATGTATAGGATGCTTGCCAACAACCTAAAAGTATTCTCAATGTTAAATGCACCATGGTCAACTTGTGACCAGAAATTCCAGGTGGGGATTGTCAGTCCCGATAGATCTATCCACAACACTCGCGCTCACTACAATAGCAATTGACGGTTCATGATATAGTAGGGACTTAATTGGCAATAGTGGTAACTTAGGCAATAATATTCAGGCAGTAATCTGGATAGCATACAGTTTAAAACACTTAGAAAAACACTTGTGTCCAATAGTAAAACAAGCAATGTAATTCACCCCGTAGAGTTTGTAAAACAATTAAGTGGTAAAAAGGGGGCTATGAACTCACCTTGAGTACTGATAGTCCAATAATCACAGATAAAATGTCACGCAAAACGTTTGATGCAACCTATTTAAATTAAGGTCGTATAAGTACCGAGTACTTATTTTTATAACATTCAATATAATCTTATAGTAGTTACGTCGTGCTTAGTTCGTTTTCGAGCTATCATTAATAAAGAGGTCATGACATGACGTTCTAGGAGTTTAGGATACTTTAAATCGTAAACCAACAACATCGTCGATACGGCCATCCGAAGAGGCTTCATTATGAAACCTCCCTAGTATTAAAGCACTTGAATAACCACTCAAGATTCTATATAGCATAATCACGACTAATCGTTTTAGTAAAATAATAATTAATAAAGGAAAACGTTTATAATTATACTATTTCGTAAAAAATGACCTAATTTGGTCGTATTTAAGCCCGTTGCTCGCTTTTCTTACGTCCAGTCCTTCTTAGTAAGACGAGTGATCCAAATATTATATTGTTCAAGTTTTTGATTTTCTGCGATGAATAGTGTTTTTATTACTATTCACAACACTATATACTCGATTTTAATACCTTTTAATTACGAAAAACACCGTTTAGTCGTATCTTATTCGTTATAGCTCCGTTTTATCGATTATTTTCAGCACGTTCTCGTAATTGAAGTTTTAATCAGATTATGGATGTTTATAAGTATAAGTTTTCTGGGTGAAATAGTAACTTTTTTATAAAAATTGTTTTATAAAAGATTAACTTATCTTAAACTTGTAAATGGCGTATCTACTTCGTTATAATCGGTTTTTTCGAGTTCTTTATGACCATCGATCCTTGTGACATGTAGTATTTTATAAAATCATAAAACATATATGTAAATTTTAAATTACAAAACGCCCTATGAGATACCAAAAAGTTTTAAAACTTTGTTTTATGTATTAATTAGTTTAGTAGTTTACTTAAAAAAAACTAACAACCCTATTTTAAATATGATGTTACTTATAATAAAGTCCAATATCATCCCTAGTCCCTTGTAAATTCATTGAACAAGTTTTAACAATCCCTTTTACTTTATTATTTTTCACATGTGAAGATTAAGAAACCTTATAAAACCCTAATTTAACATAAACATGTTTATACTTAATCCATATGTTACATACTTTTATTTTTACTTTTCCCATGAAATATAGGACCATATGATATAAGAATAAGTGCATATAATCATAAGCATAAATAATAACTTATTTTTCATATTAGAAAGTCCTTAGTGGTGATTATGGCTATATTTAACATGTAACACATAAGAAATAAAAGTATGAAAGATTTAGAAAGACTTAAGTGGTTTGATTAATGTATAGAGATGTAAAAGGAATGCGTAAAACCCGTGTTAGATTCAAAACCAAGCTTTCAAGCTTATAACCCTAGATTAGGTTTCCAAAACCCTAATCTTTACTTTTTCTTCTTAATACTTGCAAATGGTGATCCAAGGCTTGTAAACACCTTAGAATACCTTAAGTATGTTGTATATAGGGTTGTATAATCTTAGAAAATTAAAGTATGGATTTAGTTTGCAAGGGTTTTGTGCCGTGGGTTTTAGTGTGTAAAAAGAGAGAAAGAAAAATGAAATTTTCAAGTATAAGAGTATGAAAATTTTACTCATGCATGCATGCCTATTTATAGTAAAAATATCTCCCTAACTTAACCATGGTTACTTTCTAACCCTAGGTTAAAGTTAACTTAACAAGTTGATAAAGGTGTAAGAGATATTTTATTAAATATCTAGATATTAGTACAAAATGAAAAGTCTTGGTCTCACCTTGTAAATTTCGGCATATATATATAAATAAGATGTAATTTTTGATTATTTTGAGTATTGGGTATAATTCGTGTGGGATACGGTATTTTAGGCGTAGAATAGTTTAAGAACTTCCCGGGTATGCCTAAACGCATTTTATCGTGAAACGTAAGCATTTTACGTAACCAATAAAAATAAGATGAACAAAGTTATTAATTATCCTCATAATAATCATATAACACTTGCTTGATGTAAACATTTAATTGTTTAATGCCCGTTTACATTGTATGATCATTTTCAGTCTACGCGATTTAGCTTAACATTAAAATTAAAAGTGGAACCTACGAGAAAAATAAATAAATAGTGAAATTAAATAGTATTGTAAATGACCTGAAAATACGGAATGTTACATAAACTTTCTCGAACTCTTTGTTTATGCTCCAAAATGCGTGCCTTTTAGCATAACTTCACCAAGTACTCCATAATTACTGCAATTCTCAAATACAAACGATTAAGTAACAATTCCTTGCAATAATCATACAAAATGGGTTATTTACATGGGATAAATGATGCTATAAAATAGACGTTATTTGATGTCATCAAATATCCCCCCACTTGAATCCTACTTGTCCTCAAGTAGCCTTTAGAAGTTTATAAAAATGTATCCCTAAGGAAATTTTACCGTTAAAGCACTTACTGATCTATTACAAGTACACAACCAAACACCTCACGAAATAGGAAGATGAAAACACTCAAATCACTCAACTAATCTATGTGGTAACATGTAACTAATTCGCTCAATTGCTCGGTCGTGACGAGTATTCTATCATAAGCTTGGCAAGGATACACATCTCCACCGTTAAAGCTAAGGAGTAACAAGTTTATAAAGTTAAAATATATGTTTTTTGCAATTGAAGGCGTACGGTTGATCATTCTACAACATCTTCACCAGAAGACCACTTCCAACAAGGAAGTTGAAGCACACATACACACCCGGAACACCGGATAGACATGTGTTTCGAATCACATCCCCGTTCAAAATATTAAAGCCAACGGTTAGGATGACGAATGATATAGGGTAGGAAACTTCTAACTTTCAACCAAAAGTCGTAAACCAACTTAGGTTACAAGATTATGCAATACATGGGCCGTAACGACGAAATAGACATGGCATTTTCGTCATACTCCACATAGAGAGGACGCGAACAAACCAGCGCTAATCAATTAGGTGAGTACAGGGAAGTAAATTGTTGTTAAATAAAAATCCAAAAGAAACAAATAGATTAGGCTTAAGATACGAGTTGCTAGACACTTATTTCCCGACCGTTACCATGATAAAGACACAACTATTTACAACGTCTTGATCATTGATAAAACAACAACAACCTAAGTTGGCGTTCCCGGAACGGTCAACTTCCCAATCTTCCTAAAACTTTACATACTCTACAAGGAAAGTGGTAATATCTACCACTTTGTACAATATTTTACACCATCGATTTTTTTAGACGTATCAACGAATAATCGATCCTTCGTGTAATTCCTTCGGTAGTTGCGAAACGATTATCTTCAAACTTTCTTTCTCTTTTTGTATTTTTCTCATTTTTTTCGATTTTTTTAAACAAACATTCAAATCTTGGTGTAGTTTCACCATCTTCACGATCATAATAATTCCGGATAATTCCTTTGTTAATTCTTCGTTCTTCGATTTCGTCAATAATTGTGACGGTAGTAAAATCACATGAGTTTTGAACATACTAAGATACATTCCCATATTGCATTGCAAATTTCCAACCGCACTGGTATTCGCTATTTTATACATACTTTTTACCTTGTAAAACGAACTCAAAAGACCAAAAACATAATAAAATTGCAAATATATGTTGTTTTTGTGTTTGTGTATGCGCAGGTACGGATATTAAAGAAATGGACAAATATAAAGACAAAGCCGGACAAAACCGAGCACGAGAATGAAATGAGCTTGAGAAAACGAGTCCAACGGTGCCTTCGGATTTTAATAGGCCAACTCGTTACCCTCTTAACGGGTCGGGCCAACCCAAATAAGTAAAAGCCCAACAAAAGTCCACAACAAATAGATAAAATCTGTTATATATATGAGATGGTGATGTAAGCATGATGCAAGCCCATGTGCCTTCAAATTAATTCACAAGGTGTCACATGACATAGCACTAGCATACTTTTGGCGAATAGGAGATGAACACGTGGCATGCAAAGTTTTATAACTCAAGATTCAAAATGGACATTGCATGGAAAATAATCAAATGGTCAGAAGTAGCTGCGTAGAAAGAAAGCAAAAAAAATTACACGTGGCATCGCCACACCGGTTGGATCATTATTTATAGAATAGGAATCCGTGTGATGTTTAATGCTAGCCAATGATTGGCTCAATCATTCTCATCATGATGGCAAAATTAACATTTTCACCCCCTGGACCTCCTAATAAAACAATCCGCCTACCTAACATTTGGGCTATCTGAATTTTTTTTAGTTTTTAAATACTTTTAGTTTTTTTTGTTTTTAGCTTATTTCAGTTTTGTTTAGCTTATTATCAATTTTGGCTTATTGTAACATAATTTTAATCCAAGAGCTTATGATATATTGTTTCAAGATATACATTTTGAGCTTAATTAGAAAGAGTAGTTTGCTTATTTTTTATGGCTACTTGTTTTTTTAATCACGTTGGTTGTTGGACTTATTAAAATAAGCTGATTTTTTAAGACTTATTAGGATTTTTAGAGTTTTTAGAAGCTCAACTTATCGAATAAGATAATTTCTACAATTATTTGATGTCAAAATTGTTTTGGATCCATTGTCCCGTAGAGCTTGTTGGCTTATTTGTTACGTGAGATAGTAGTTAATATGTACTAAAGTGCTTTAGTTCTCTAAATTCTGATTTCGTTTGCTTATTGGTTCAAATAAATTGCTCATTAGTCTCGTTTTATCAATTTAATGTTTAGATTTCGTCCTAGCTTAATAGATCTCTTAAAGTGCATTTTTCGAGTAGCTTATTAACTTTTGTGCTTATTAAATTGATATGTGATCTCTTTTTTTTTTTTTTTAAATTGTTGCATAGAAATAGTTAAAGTTGATTAGAATATAGTTTATTTTAGTTACAAATTTGCTAAACTCGTATAACCATTTCTCATTTCTTAAGTTTGTTTAGAATTCAATTTTGAGCCTCGTTAGATTGTTGGGCTACTTTTGGACTAGGAGGATGCGTTTGGTCTTTTGAATTCTAAATGGGCAAATAGGTTTTAGTTAACTGAATTTACAATCTGCTAGTATTAGATATTTTTATATCTCTAACAGTTTGTTGTATTTGTTTGACTTCTGGGTACCGGTCTACTCATGAGGCGCGGACTTACGGGTTTTATTTTAGCTAGACCGACATGAATAGTATTTTAGTTAAATAAATTGGGTGGTATCGTTTAATTGCGGGTCTCACAATTCGTTTCATTGTTCAAATCCTTTTTCAATTAATTAGTGTAGATTTAATTTGTCAAATGTTTTGCTTTGCTTATTTTATCATCATGAGTAGCGAGTAGTTTAAAATAATGTTTGCTAAGTTTAGTGATTTGGAGATCTAAGTGCATGTTTAGAAAAAAAAAGTTTAAAAAAAAAATTAAAGTCAATAGAATTTTCCAATTTAAATTATGTCCATTTACTTTAATGCAATTTAAATTCTTTTCATTATTTACAAAGCTTTTACTTATAACTTGTCATGTAATTTCTTAAAACTAAGTTTCTAAGGATTTTAATTCGTTAAACCTAAGCCCGCACTTGATGAACATTTCACGTCACTTAGCAAGCATATTTGTCATTTATATCTTTTAGATCAATTTTAGTATAATCTTGTAGTTTTAAATCTTAGAATTATCATTAGTTTAATATTTAGTTTAAAAATAGTTTAAAACCAAAACTAAAAACGTAAATGACAATTAAAAAATTATTAGTCATTAGAATTTTCCAATTTAAATTCTGTCATTTACTTTAATGCAATTTAAATTCTTGTCATTTATTTTAAAAAGCATTTACTTTACTTGTCATTTAAATTCTTAAAAATTGTTTTCTAAAGAATTTTAATTCCTTAGACCTAAGCCCGCGCTTAATGAATATTTCACGTTACTTAGCAAGCATTTTTCATTTTATATAATTTTTAGTTTTTTAGAAATCGTTTAATGCTTTACATGTTTAAATTGTTTTATTTGCTTTGCTCGTTTATATGCTTTTATTTACTTTATCATTATGTCAAGTAGGATTTAGAAAACCAAATCAAGCATCTTTAAAAAACCAATTCGAAACGCGCGATCGCGGACTTAAAAAACCAATTTTCAATTCGCGGCTTCGCCGAGGAAAAAATGACCCGGAGTTTGAAAATGCATTTGGTTAAAGCGATTTTCCTAGAACAGACGGAAAAAACTATACTATATTATTTAAGGAAATCCTCCTTATATTACGTATTAATATATAATATATTTATATTATTAAAAAGTACGAATTAAATTTTTTGGCGCCGTTGCCTGGGAAGATGTGTTACATTAATCGTAGTTCGTTCAACAGATTATAGCTTTTTAAGAACCTTCCTTGTGAAGTTATTTTTCTTGTTATAAAAATATATAAAATAAAAAATAAAAATAAAAATAAATAAATAAATAATATTTTTTATTTATAATATAAAACCAAAAATTTTTAAAAAAAGATGAAAGAAATAAAAACAAGAAAAACCAAAAAAAATAATAAAAAAATAAAAACATTGTCAATAAAAAGAAATAAAAAATCACAAGTTGGTAAAAGAACACCAACAAATAATACCTTCATTTGAGGTATTATCCATAATAAGTTCCCAACTCGAATAAAAAATTAAAACTTGCCTTTTGTGTCACTTGCGATATACGGCTCACCTTTGAAAGTTAAACACTTTTAGAGAGCTACTACTGTGAAGCTTGTTGATTAATATGTAATGTTTTATTTCAGATCTCGTTTTGTCCTTTTAAAAAATATATGTTGTTTAAAAAAAACTCTAAAAACCAAAAAAATCATCTTTAGCCTCTTTCTCATTTTTTATTTAATTCTTATTTTCTCGACCCTCTAATTTAATTCTTCTTCTTATCCCTCTAAATTGTTTAATTCTTATGGCGTCATTCGACTATCGTTTAAATCCCCTTTACGCGATTAAAGAATGCTCGTCTTGTGGAGCTTTGTATACTTGCAACGTTTATTTTTTAAAAGGAGTCTTGAAGACAAGATCTTGTTCCTAAATCCCCAATCAAGAATTGCGCAACTTGTGGAGACCCGTTGAGGTCTATATTGTTGATCTTGTGCTTTTGTGCGAAAGGTTTGAATGAAGGTTAGTTAATACAATGTCAGATAAAAACGAACATTCCTAAACACTTCTGAGCCCCATCCAATCCACAACACCAACGTTTAGTGCACCTCAAGAGCCCAGATCGTCTTCAATCAAGACCCTGGTCAAAATTCTTCACGAAGTCCTAATCCACCAGAAATAATCGACCATCATTGTATTACGAAAGTAAGTATTCGATAAACGATATCTATGTCGACGATGTACCTGTAGTCTGCGGAAAGGGTGTTCATTATGGTTACAATGTCCACCGCAAATTTTTGATTATCTCTAATCGGAACCATGCTACAACAATGTCTTTTTAGTACATGCCAACAATGTGGTTGCAGATGAATATGATGGAGTTGTGTTTTTTATTGTACTGTTGGAAAATGGAACAACCAATCAAATTTAACTCGTGTACTCTCTATACGATTCTCCAAGTTTTGCAAACCACCCTCCACAACCCCAATACGTACCATACTCTTGTAAGTTATGTGGGAACGAATCTCATTACTGTTACGAGATGTCCCCTCAGTCCCCGTTTGTCCACAATCAGGACCCACGTGTTTCAATCAAAACTATGATTATTTTCCACAAATACTTCAATCGAGTTTTCCACAACAATATCCTTTTTGTGAAGTTTGTGGGGTCCTCACTAGACCTTTTTCAATGTCAAAAACCGATGAATTATACGAACCTAAGCCTGTTTATAATTCTAATCATTCCGTTTTGACCAAACTCAACCCCCGCAATATACCTGTCCAACAATCCAATCTTCAATGCTCGAAAATGAGTTTCTGTAATTCTCAAAACAACCTTTGGAGCAAATGACATCCATAATGTGAAATATGGTTGGTGAAATTATGCAAAAGAAGGAAGAAGAAAAGCGAATTGCGGAGATCAAGCGGCTAGAGGTTCGAATATTGGAAGATTCCCCCATATTGCTATTATGGAATGACGAAGACTACACCATTGCAAATCCATAAAAACACCCGTTTTATCAACCGAATAGCCCGTTGACTCTCTCTATAATGAATGATGAGCCATCTGACACTATTCCAGCAAAAATCAGACGAATTAATAAAGTCCTATGTGTTTGAGGAGCTTTACCTGATCCCAAGTGAGTCGTGATGGTATTTTTCCGACGGTGGTTTGAAAGTTCCTCTCTGTGATAACCCTACCCCTCTTGAAGCTTTCAAAGAACACTCTGAAACTATCGGTTGATTCTAACAATGATTCAACTTTGAGTGATGACTTGTATCCCAACGGTGAGGATTCGATTATGTTGATGCATCATCTCCCGATGAAGAGATCGTCAGCTTAGAGTGGTTGTGAGAGTGTTTACATCCCGAAGTTGGATGGATTGAATACTTGAACTTCTTCTAACAATCAAAGACGATATCCTCGTGAAAAAATTGTTAATTGTCAATCTTCTTATTTCTAACATCAAAGCATTAATAGATAATCCCGTTCCATCTTCTGATATTATGACCAAGTCTTCCTCCACATCTCTTAACCTTTTCTTGGAGGAGACTAACACCTTTGATAATTCTTTAACCAAATCTGAAACTTTTCACTTTAATCTGGAAGAGATTAGTAGTGGCAGTAACCACTACTACGTCTGATTAATTCTCTTCCAGATAAAGAAGCTTTCTATCTCAAAGACGTCATAATGAAGAGAAGAGTAGTGGCAAAATATACCACTACTCATGCTGATTTTTTTCCCCTTTTTTCTCAATATGATTCGTTCATACTTGATCTTTCGATCATTCCGTTTCCTCCTATTCCGATAGGAGGTGATTTTTACATGCGGGAGTTCCCGAAGAACATCTGCTCACACATGATCGTAGAGATCATATCTCCACCGGATTAGGATTGTTTTTTAACTTTAAGAATGAGCCCGGACATGGGCAATCTTACTATGGATGTGAATTGGGGATAATTTTATCCCCCAAGAGGAACCAAGAGTTCAGTGCATAATGTTTTGCCCACCATTCTCCACCCTTGACCTGGAAGTGGATTTCATACTTTTTAGATTGAACCTTACCCCCTCTTCGCTTATATTGTATGGATCTTTCTTGCTTTTCTCACGTATCCCGTTACTCCACCATATCCTTCTCCGTCCTGTGGAAATGACAAACCTTTTTTGACACGCTATGCATCCCCATATTATCATTCTACTATGCCGGGAAATAATCTCATCTGGGATGAAACCTTTCATGTGCTTTAATGTTTATCCAAACACTAATGAAAGTCTCGATTGATATTTCTTTTCCATTTGCTTCCCTAGGCCAACTTAAATCGGGGGTAATTCGGGGTCGATTCAAGCTCGTGACTCGGTTAACAAAAACAAGCATTTCTATATTCTTATCTATTTTCTAATAATTAATGTAAGAGGGCTCGCCTCTTTCCCTTTCTCGTGTTTGTGTTTTATGATTTTATGTCAAGGATACCCGGATTTTAAAGACTCTCGTGCTCATGGTTTTGTCCATTCATTCGAGCTTTATATCCTCAGCTTCATTTAGGGAATCCGATATCCTAATCTTATCAATTATCGTTTATCTTTAGCATACTTAATAAATGGCTTAGATTTGCATAGAGAACCCTTAATATTTGAATTATGCCTTGAAATTAGTATGGGGGTGACAGTCTCACATTGAGGACAATGTGTAGCTTTAGTATGGGGTGATCTATGGATTTGATTGTGCCTGCAGCCGTTGTTTTTACGTAATCCTGTTTTTACCACCAAAATTTCAAAAAAATGAAAAAACTTTAAAATTTTCAAAAATAAAATAAATGTTTTTTGTCAGTAATTTTTGACTTTCCTGCTGGGTAGAATAAGAGTAAATTTTGACTCGATCGAGCGTGTTGAGCTCTAGCTTGTTCCTTAACTTTTAGGCTAAGCGTTCGCGATTTTTGCGAAGAACGAAAAATGATAGAGTTAAGTATGAGTAGGATGCTAAACAAGGATTATTTGGAAATCTTAAAAGCTCATGTATGTAACGGTGATTGCATTTTTCTCACATAAGCTCTTAACCGGGAATTAATATACGTGCTGTTTTATTTTTGAAGATTAAACTTAAATCAACAATTTTTTTATGTAATATACAGCAAAAATTTTCGTCGTTAGTTCAAATTTATGCTTTGAATTTTTCAAAAAAAAAGTAAAAAAAAAAGCAATAATAATAATAGAAAACAAAATTTTGTGGGTTGATAAAAATTTACTACCTCTGCCGGGCTCACACCGATGTTGTAGTCTTCTAAAGAAAGCCCATAGTAAGAATAAAAAAATTCTGAGAATGATAAAAGCTTTGCTGCATCTCTCTTGCGGCTCGACAACCGATGGTTGCAGCCTTCGAAAATGGTCGATGGGTTACAATTGCATAAATTCTAATAATTTAAGTTGAATTAATAAATTGACTCTTTTGTTAAATACAAATATGTTTTTCACTTTGACTATTCTATTTATAAGCTATGTATATTCGGGAAACCTGAGAGTTTTTGAAACCTAAGGTCCGTGAGTCCCGATACTAGTCTCTGTGGGGTGTCAAAAGCTTGGTCACTTAGCCGCAAGGTTGGGATGTGCCGAGACGAAAGTCGCTACATGGGATGATCTCGCCTTCAAATTTATTATTCTCAGGTGAAACGTGAAGCATAGTATTTTGCAAAACGTTGATCCATGGTTGAAATTCAAAATGGCACGCTCACCTAAGATATAATAATTGTCGAGAGTGAAAAGTTCACAAGTTGCAAATATGAGTAGTGTTAGCATCTTAACTTTTATTTAACGGTGATTTTGTTTTAAGCTTAGTTGGACAAGTGAAAAATCGGGAATGATGAATTTATCCTTTTTGGGGCATTTTCGGATCGAAATGCATCTTGTTCTATGATCCCTAACAGTTATGAAAATAACGAAAGTCAAATAAATTAGTTAGTTGCTATAATAAATAATAAATAATATAAAAAAGGAAAAACGGGGCGTTTCTTAACTATTGATTTTAATTCCTTTAGATGAGCACTTTGCTACTTTTCAAAGTGATTAGTTTGGAGGGATTGGAATCCTTAGTTTTGAACGTGTATTTATTACATTGCGTGAGGACACGTCAATACCTTAGTATGGGAGAATTTGGTACATTCACCATATTAATACATACTTTTAATACCTTGGGGGGTAAAAACAAACTCAAAAGACAACCAAAAACATAATAAAATTGCAAATATCTGTTATTTTGTGTTTGTGTATGCGCATGTATACGGTATATTAAAAGAAATGGACAAATATAAAGACAAAGCCGGACAAAACCGAGTACGAGAATGGAATGAGCACGAGAAAACGAGTCCAATGATGCCTTCAGATTTTATTGGGCCAGCTCGTTACCCACTTAACGGGCCGGGCCAGCCCAAATAAGTAAAAGCCCAACAAAAGTCCAGAACAAATAGATAAAATCTGTTATATATATGAGATGGTGATGTAAGCTTGATGCAAGCCCATGTGCCTTCAAATTAATTCATAAGGTGTCACATGACATAGCACTAGCATACTTTTGACGAATAGAAGATGAACACGTGGCATGCAAAGTTTTATAACTCAAGATTCAAAATGGACATTGCATGGAAAATAATCAAATGGTCAGAAGTAGCTGCATAGAAAGAAAGCAAAAAAAATTACACGTGGCATCGCCACACCGGCTGGATCATTATTTATAGAATGGGAATCCGTGTGATGTTTAATGCTAGCCAATGATTGGCTCAATCATTCTCTCAATGATTGGCAAAATTACATTTTCAACACCACCCTGACCTCCTATTAAACAACATCACTACATTTCATTTGGGCTATCTAGAATTTTAGTTTTTTATACTTTTAGTATTCTTTTTTAGTAATAGCTATTTTCAGTTTTTGTATTAGGCTTATTTACAAGTTTTGGCTTATTGTAACTAGTTTTAATCAAGAGCTTATTGAGATATTGTATCAAAGATATTTTTGAGCTTATTGGAAGTAGTAGTTTGCTTATTTTTATGGCTTTTTGGTTCGTTTAATCTCTTGGTGTGTTGGCTTATTAAATAAGCTTATTTTTCGAGCTTATATGGTTTTAGAGTTTTTAGAAGCTCAACTTATCTGAATAAATAAGCTTCTACATAGCTATTTGATGTCATATTGTTTGGATCATTCGTCCGTGAGCTTGTTGGCTTATTTGTTTCGTGAGATAAGTAGTTAATATGTTCTAAAGTGCTTTTAGATCTCTAAATTCTGATTTCGTTGCTTATTGGGTCAAATAAATTGCTATCATGTAGTCTCGTTTAAATTAATTAAAGTTAGTATTTCGTCCCTAGCATAATAGATCTCTTAAAGTGCTATTTTTTGAGTACTTATTAACTTTTGTGCTTATTAAAATGATATGTGAAATCTCTTGTGTGCTTAGAAATAGTTAAAGTTGATTTTGGAATAAGTTCATTTTAGTTACAAGTTGCTAAAACTCGTATAACCATTTCTCAATTTCTTAAAGTTTTGTTAGAATTCAATATTGAGACCATCGTTAGATTGTTTGGCTACTTTGTGACTAGAGGATGGCGTTTGGTCTTTTGAATTCTAAAGGGCAAGATAGGTTTAGTTAACTGAATTACAATCACTAGTATTAGATCATTTTTATAATCTCTAAACAGTTTGTTGTATTTGTTTGACTTCCTGGGTGACCAGGGTCTAACACATGAGCGCGGAGCTAACGAGTTTTATTCGCTAGACCGACTTTGATTAAGTTGTTTAGTTAAATAAATTGGGTGTATTCGTTTAATTTGCGGGTCTCCAATCGGTTCCATTTTCCTAATCCTTTTTTCAATTAATTAGTGTAATTTAATTTGGTCAAATTTTTTGCTTTTGCTTATTTTATCATCATGAGTAGGCGAGTAGATTAATTAAATGTTTTGCTAAGTGGTTAGTGATTTGGGAATCTAAGTGCGGGTTTAAAAAAAAAATTAAAAAAAATAATTAGTCGATTAGATTTTTTCAATTTAAATTTCTGTCATTTACTTTAATGCAATTTAAATTCTTGTCATTTATTTTAAAAAGCATTTACTTTACTTGTTATTTAAATTCTTGCAACTTGTTTTCTAAGGATTTTAATTCGTTAAACCTAAACCCGCACTTAATGAACATTTCACGTCACTTAGCAAGCATTTTTCATTTTATATAATTTTTAGTTTTTAGTAATCGTTTAATGCTTTACATGTTTAATTGTTATTTGCTTTGCTCGTTTATATGCTTTTATTTACTTTATCATTATGTCAAGTAGATTTTAGAAAACCAAATCAAGCATCTTTAAAAAACCAATTCGAAACGCGCGATCGCGGACTTAACCGATTTTCAATTCACTGCTTCGCCGGAGGGAAGAAACGACCCTGGAGGTTTTTGAAAAATGCTTTGGTTAAAAGGATTTTCTAGAACCCGACGGAAAATACTATATAAATTATTATTGATAGCTTCCTATATTACGTACTAATATATTATATATTTGTATATTTATTAAGTAAGTACGTAATCAATTTTGGCGGCCGTTGGCCTCTGGGGGAAGTGTGATACAATTATCGTGTTTCTCTCAAAAGATTATCTTTTTGAAGAACCTTCCTTGTAGAATGTTATTTTTCTTTAAATTATATTATAAAATAATAGCTTAATACGCGTAATCCAGTGAGCAGAATATGCCCGTATTGATGATTTGAGTCGAATACGCTGTAAAGCTTTGAAAAATTATACGCCGAAACCAATAAAATTCAATACGTTCGTAATGAGTATATCACTCAAAAAAATTACAAGCGAACTGTAATAATCAGAAAACACACAAAACACACAATATGAAAAATGATACCAATGCAAAAATAAAACACACAAATATCCAAATTTAAATCTAAACTAATACTTAAACTAAACTACAACACAATAAATAAGAATTAAACACTTCACTTCCCCGGCAGCGTGGGGCCCAAAAAATTGATTTGTCGTTGTGTAGGTGTGGAATTTATATAATCAATTTATACTATTTATTTTATCCGAACTATACCTAAAAACAACACTTTAAAACGGGCAGTGTACCCGTCAAATGTAGTTTTTTTCAGGTTGGTAAGTAGGGTGTCGATCACTAAGAGTGGAAGTTAACTCTTAATTCTACTGGTATTTTATTTACCTAGGTTTAGAACTAATCTAACCTAATTATTCTAATTAAGTCTAATTAAATCTAAACTAATGCAAAGAGGGGGGTTTTCAGCCTGAGAGACTGGCACAAGGGTTAATTATCTAACCTAAGGTTTTGATGACAAGTAAAGCAATAAACGCACACAAGAAAACAATAGAGAAGCGGTCGAGAACTAATGTAAGGAAAACGTATCAACCATGAATAATCCGATAAAACGCAGGTTTGTTTATTAGTGCAATGATTGTCTTATCTCGAAGTGGCATATCATTCCTAGACTTAGGCGGTACTTCTTCCTAAGACCTAGACACGCTAATTCTGTCATAATTAGACGCATTCGCATAAAGCATCCTAATATATATTGATTATAATTCATCTAGAGGACAACACCGTGTATGTTGTACTAACCCTAGCTCATCGAGACTTTACCCACTTACTGCTTAACGGTGATTTGTAATAGGTGGCAGTCCACAATCCAAACTATACCAATGATCAGAACGTTATTAGTTAGTACTAAGCCACTACCTACTACGGTACAACCAGTTCAATCAAGGCAAGCAGGACGTTATTAGTGATCCTATTTGTTCCACATATACGCATCACTATATGGTGAGCTATCCCGGACTCTTAGCCTACGCCCAAACAACACCGAAGTTGCAACGCATTAAATATTACACTATACCCCAGTTGAATGATAGGTCGCATACTTAAGCACGTAAGCAAATATCATGTGATAAACATAATCAATAAATCAACGATAAATGAAACAATCAAGATAAACAAACCAAACATTAGATCTTCATAAACATGGCTGATACCTTAAGGTATTAGCCAATAGTCATTGTAAAAATACACGTGGTTTGATATATGAACGATTAAAATAAGAAAACCTCAATCGAACGCTGGTATTCTGTTGTACGAAGATAACAAGAGTTTTCATGATCTTGGAGGCTCTTTTCTGACCTTCTAGCTCCTTATTTGTCTCGTTGATCGATTCTTTGTGGTAAAAATCGGATATGGCGTATCCAATTTCCTGCGCAAGAATTTTGGAATATTTTATTCTTGGAGCCCACGCCAAGTCATCCAATACGCCGTATTGAGCTTCTCAATACGCCGTATCGAACCGACTTCCAGACCACTATATATAGACGACCCTAAACTCAGTTTTAGGTATGCAAGTGAATCCCTAAACCACCAAGTCGACCAAGAGACGAATAAAGGAGCATAGAAGGTCAGAAAAGAGCCTCAAGATCATAGGAAAACTCTTGTAATCTTCGCGCAACCGAATACGCGTTCGATTAAGGTTTCTTTATTTTAATCGTTCATATATCAAACCGTGTGTATTTTTACAATGACTATCGGCTGATACCTTTAGGTATCAGCCATGTTTATGAAGATCTAATGTTTGGTTTGTTTATCTTGATTGCTTAACTTATCGTTGATTTATTGATTATGTTTATCGCATGATACTTGTTTATGTGCTTAAGTATGCGACCTATCATTCAATTGGGTCTAGTCCTACATATTTAATGCGCTGCAACTTCGGTGTTGTTTGGGTGTGGGCTAAGAGTCTGGGATAGCTCTCCATATAGTAATGCGTGTAGGTGGAATAAATTAGATCACTAATGACGTCCTGCTTGCCTCGATTGAACTAGTTGTACCGTAGTAGGTGGTGGCTTAGTACTAATAACGTTCTGATCATTGGTATAGTTTAGATTGTGGACTACCACCTAACACAAGTTATCGTTAAGCAGTAAGTGGGTAAAGTATCTATGAGCTAGGGTTAGTATGACACACACCGTGTTGTCCTCTAGATGAATTATAATCAATATATAAGGATGCTTTATGCGGATGCATCTAATTGTGACATAATTAGCGTGTCTAGGTCTTAGGAAGAAGTACCGCCTAAGTTTAGGAATGATATGCCCTTCGAGATAAGTCAATCATTGCATTAATAAACAAACTTACGTTTTATCGGATTATTCATGGTTGATACGTTTTTCTTACATTAGTTTTTAACCGCTTCTCTATCGTTTACTTGTCTTCTTGTGTGTGTTTATTGCTTTACTTTTTATCAAAACCTTAGGTTAGATACACAAAACTGTGTCAGTCTCTCAGGCTGAAACCCCTTTTGCATTAGTTTTAGATTTAACTTAGATAACTAAAATACTGATATAATTAGGAATTAATGCTCTTGCTCTTAGTGATCGACACCCTACTTACCATGAAACTCTATCTATCCGGGTACACTGCCCGTTAAAGTGTTGTTTTTAGGTATAGTCGGCATAAAATAAAATAGTAAAACTTGATACATAAAATACCTACGCACAACGACACATCATTAATAGATTGACCTCTTCCCCAGTTCTCTATAAGATAAAAACTATCATGATTCCCAATCGTCCCAAAACTGTATACACTGATAAATGACTCGACTTGGCAACCATGTACTCATGAGATAATTAAATGGGTTTTACAATAATGTACTAAAAACGAGTACATACAAGGTAGGCTAAGGTGATTTAGGTGTAACAATTTGGTGTGGGTTTAAACAATGCTCTTCATTAATAATCTGGAATCCATAAGAATATTACAAGAAATGTGAAAAGGATAGGCTCGGAGGGGTGTACTAAGGGTATCTTGCATTAAAAATAAGTGCATAGCAAGGGTGTGGAGATAGTTATATGATCGAGGAGACCATAATAATAAGTACAAGTTTAAAACATGGGTTAATCCTAGTGCCCCTTATCACTTAGAAAATCCTAATCTCACTTTGTGGTCTCGGGATGAATCACAAAAACAAGTTCTAGAATTTAATATACTATCGGTACACTCTCAAATAATTTTAACCGATAATAATGCTCCAGAAAAGGCGACAAAACCACACATGCACGATCAAATCCATGAACGTGACATACATGATTGCTCATTCCTTAACTCGAGAAAGCTAGAGGTAAAATTATCTTAGGTATCAAAGATGGATACCTGAATTCCTAAAGATCTAGAGGCGAACCTCACATTTTTGGGGTGGAATATTTGAGTGGTAGGGTTTTTGTGCTAGTCATATAATTCATATCCATAAGACGCTATTAATACTTGGTTTTCATCGGTATGTGCCATAAAAAAATTTAAATTTGTGTCAAAATTACCTTCTACGCTACGTTTTGGTATATTACTCATCTTTTTAAGGACAAAGAAAATGGCAATTGGAGGAATAGTTTCTTGATGAGGTGTCATTTTATACACTTTTTCGGGGTTATTTAACCCCATAAATCGTGCATTTATGCCCAAAATAGGTACTTAATCATTCCTTTTCAGGTATTTAGCATTTGGAAGGCATTTGGAGGAAATACACGTGACTTGGGCTCATTTGGAGAAGAAACGGACAAGACTACAAACCAACACCAAGAATCTTCAAGATTTAAAGTCTTAGAGCCTGGAGACGGCGTCACCATTTATACACGACGCCGTCACACTTCATCTAGTGACGGCGTCACAACATCTCTTGATGGCGTCAGCCCGTACCGACTCAACTCGGATCTAGAAGATTCTACTTTATGACGGCGTCACGATTAAAATGCGATGCCGTCAGAGAGATATTCTTATAAATATAGACCCGAAATTAGGGTTTTGTGTGTGTAACTTTAGAGTAAAAAAGGGGGACGAACCCTAGTTTGTTAGGCAGCTTTTTAGGACGATTTTAGGGCTTCAAAACCCTATTGTACCTCTGGTTGATCCCTCTTAAGGTATTTCACACGCATTTAATATACTCTTAGGGGCCTTGTAATAGTCCTCATACTACCTTACTTGTGCTTTGCCTTAACGGAATATTAAATGCACGACGGATTCATGTAATTCGTTCATAACTTAGGAAATACTTACACATTACATCACAAGTGTGACAAGGCAACAATATTAGGAGAAACAATCTGATAAGTAATGCATGATTAAGTAAATACATTTAATTATCATAAAGTTTTCACCAGTATATTAGTTTATTAATTAGTTAAATTTCTTCTCTCAACCCTTAGAATTCTGTTAGACCGTGATCAAGCCTTCCTAACCTATTCTCTTAGAGAACGATAACAACCCCCGAGTCTTGCCTATACTAATACTACAAAGGTTAGGTACTCTGCCTAGGAAGTTGTAAAACTTCTTGTTGAAGTCCTACCACGACCGCATCAAGTTTTTGACGCTGCTACGTGGAGAATAGTTAGGTTTCGATCATAGTTTATTCTTAGTTCTACTCGCTTGAATCCTTTCAAGCAAGGTTACAAAAATCGCTAGGCGCTCGTTGGGCGGTCAAATATTGCCTAATGATTAATCGGTTAGGTGGGGATTAATCGGGGATTAATCGGACTGGAACTTTTATAGATAAAATCATAAAATTTTGAAAATATATGCCGATTTAGCTAATTTTTGTCCGATTTGGCCGATTTATCCCCGATTTGGCCGATTTCTATCGTAACCGAGTAGGCCGATTTTGTCTGATTTGGCCGATTAATGCCCGATTTGGCTGATTTTTATCTGATTAATCGGTATGTTGACTGATTTTTGAAAAAACCAGTTAATAAGGCCGATTAATGAAAATCAAGGCGGTTAATCCCCGCCTAGCGCCTAGGCGCCGATTAATCGGCCACCTAGGCCGATTTTTGCAACACTGCTTTCAAGTAAGACTTTAATTTCTGCATATTAGCTTTCTCGTAGTCTGTCTTTTCTTTGTGTTGATTGTTTCGTAATCCATTCTCGTCAACTACCATGGGAGACGAGAATCCTATCCGTACTCTTGGAGACTACTCCAAACCTAGCCATAAAGGCTACAGGAATACCATCGAGCTCCCCGTAGGGAACAACATGGTACCTCTTCGATCCGACATAATCCGGTTGGTGCAAAATGGATGTTCATTCCATGTACTTCGGTCCGAGGATACAAACCAACACCTTAAGGATTTCCAAAAACTTATAGACTCACTTGACCTTGACGGTGAAAATAGGGAAAGAACGCGCTTGCGTTTATTTCAATTTTCCCTTCACGATCAAGCTAGCACTTAAACGTCTTCCAGCAGGATCCATCACCACATGGGAGGATCTTACTATTCGTTTCCTTGCTCAATTCTTTCCACCGGGAAGGACCGTAAAACTCCGCAACGATATCCCGATGTTCCAACAACATCATGGAGAATCTCTATCAGAAGTATAGACTTGTTCCAAGGACTTACTCTAAAAAGTCCCTCATCATGGCATTGACCTTTGGATCCAAGTCTAAATTTTTTATGACCATGTCAATTCTGTCACAAGACAAACCATTGACCAATCAGCCGGTGGTAACTTCGTGACCGAAACTCCAAAGAATCCTGGGCATTATTAGAAGACCTCGCCCTTTATGACAACGAAAGTTGGAATGACCCAAGGGATTTCGCTAAGCCGGTCAAGGCAATCGCTTTGCCTCAAGATGTCCTAAATACATCCGACTGTCGTCTAATCGAGCTCGAAAATTAAGTTCAACGCTTGATGGAAGCCCATCTTGCTCCTACACAACCTACTCAAGTAAACAAAATCACTACCTCATGTGAGATCTGCAGTGGTCCCTACGCCACTCAGTATTGCATGGAAGATCGCGAACAAGCCTTTGTTGAATATGCATCCTCACATACCCACGAAATGGGAAAAAGGCCATTCACTATGAACCAAC
>BQNB010072196.1:2395-30929 GCA_026074375.1 Tanacetum coccineum
CTCGCGAAACGTCAAAAATAAAAATTATCAAATCCTCTCCAAATTACTCGTAATGAATTACGAAAATATTTATTATCGACAAATAAAATTTTTAAATGTCGACGCTCGTTCACGAATACTCGTAAAATAATATTTTACGGCATCGGGTACGCGATCGTCATACGCGTCGTAAAACTCGGGTTGAGTATAGACCTGAAAGTCGGGAAATTATTAAAATAAATTAATTAAGCTCTTTTGGCTAAAATATGACATTCATTGATTTCTTGATCGATAGAACGGGTATAAATTTAGAATAAGTTGGTAGTTTTTGGGCTAACGAAAACACGTAAAATATTACAAGAGTTGAGGCGGAACCACGAAGTAAAAACGAACAAGATAAAAAAAATTAGTTCTACATCATTCGGAGTACTTTACTGAAAATTCAATTACGTAGGATTCAAGACGGATAATGATTATTAACACGGCTCAATTTTAAATAGAAACAAAGATTTACTAATCGAGTAGGTAATAAAACGCTTACAATTTTCAAAGTAAAAGTAAAAATTCACTTAAAGGTAAAAATAACATTAAAATATGAATATATTAATTACATGAATTTACGGAGTCTCACATTTGTCACCTTTAGTTGGTGCTTTCTTCTTCGATACAAGCACACCAGGAGTATCTCTGATGATGACACCTGTTGTTGGCATAGTAGTAGACTTCTTGGCAGGTTTCTTAGCTTTCTTAGGCTTATCTGCAAGTTCTTCTTCCAAGACAGGAGACAATTTTCTTGAGGGTGAAGCAACTTTCTTATACTCCCTTGTTTTTTTAGGAGGAACTTTTCTAGTAGAAAAGTCGTAGTAAGTCTTGTAAGCTTTAGAATCTTTGATGTCTTGATTGATCATATCATTAGGAATCAGGGCTCCATACTGCTCATAATCTTGTGTCTTGGAGACAAACTTTAATGTACCGAGCAATGAGTCATATCATTAGGAATCAGGGCTCCATACTGCTCATAATCTTGTATCTTGGAGACAAACTTCAATGTACCGAGCAATGAGTCATCAAGAATTATGTGAAGATTGATCTTGTTCCTCATAGAGATGGTCTTGTCTTTAGAGATGAAGTGACTGATGATAACTTTGGTGAATCTTGGGTAGGGCATGTGCTCTTTCCTTGCTGAACATATTTCTCTGTTGTCAGCTTGATACATAAAGTCTTCCCATAGTAGAGCAACATAGTCAACATTCATCTTGTTATACATACCCCACAAGATTTGAGCTCGTGATTCTTTAAGCCTATCAAGTCTTGTTGTCTTCCCAGAGATGCACCTATTAATGATCGCAACAAATGTTCTCTAAGGCTGGTGCAGTTGATCTGTATGGATTACAGATAGCATATCACACTTGCCAAAATAACCAAGTTCCTGGATAAATGTAACTAATTCTTCTTTTAAAGGAGGTTCAACAAAGTCTTGGTTGTGAAGTCTGGGACAAATCTAGAGAATTTCACGAAAGACTTCAGTGTGAACTAGGAACTTCTTCTTATCCAGCTTGAATCTATATGCATCTGTGTCTTTGATCTTTTGGATGGTGTTCCAGAATTAATGCATGTATACTTCAGGGACTTCAGCAGTGACCAGAATTGCGGGATAGTAAGGAGATAGCTTGAGAGCATCCAGGGTGACTTGATATGTTTCTTCTCTTTGTGGTTTGCTTAACACAATTCTAGCATTGCATTTTTCAATCTTTAGTCTCTTCTCATGAGCAACCAAAGAATTGTCGAGTGCAACTTGCTGAGTAGCAACTGGTTTCATGTTTCTGCTAAGAATAGTCCAATACAGTTCATATGCAAGACAATTCATAGACGTTAACTTAGGCAGATTTAATCACACATTATCAGGCATTCAATCATAGTGTAGGACGAATGACATTAATTGAAAGGTCAACTTAAAGGTCAACTAACTAACAATTGGTCATATACATTTAATTTAGCAACTTACATATGATTTAAGAAAGATTTAACCTAACATGAGTTACCAAGCTAAAACATTTAGAAAAAAAATCATCTTTTATGTATCATGTATAAATCGCCGTCCATGACCATGTATAAATCGCCGCCTAGAAAGACTGTATAAATCGCCGTCTAAAATGGATGTATAAATTGATGTCTAAGGTCTTATGTATAAATCGCCATCTAAATGGGAATGTATAAATCGACGTCTATGGGTGATGTATAAATCGCCGTCTATGGGTGATGTATAAATCGCCGACTATATATGTGTATAAATCACCGTCCATAGAAACATGTATAAATCGCCGTTTATTTAAGCATGTATAAATCGCCGTCTATAGAGGCGTGTATAAATCACCGTCTATAAAGGCGTGTATAAATCACCGTCTATAAATTTTGAGTTTTACAAATTTACATTTTATGGCACTTATACAACATAAACATTTAAACCAAACATATATAAGCCTATTCTAGTAGATATAACAAGAATGAGCCACAAATTTTTCATTTAGAGCAAATAACGAGTAAATTATCCCTCGTTTGAATCAAAGCCACACAATTTGCATACAACTCATGGAATTTCTCATTCATACACATTCACATAAGCATAATAACACATATTAAACACAAAACCAACACAAATGTTAAGTTCTTCCCAAAAACCAAAAATTTCGAGCACAAAATCAAGCATAGAACAATCACCCATTAAAACCCCTCAACTAATTTTGGATTTGGTCTCCTTTCAATTTTTACAAATCCTAAATCAATTTCTATGGAAATCGAGCAAAAGATCGAGGCTCAACCTAATTCCTTTTAGCTATGAGATGTTTATGATGATAGGAACACTTTCGTAATTTACCTTAAAGCTTGATAATCACTGAAATGATGGATCTTGATGATGGCGATTTGAAAATGGGAGGGGGAAAAATTAGGTAGTGTTTGTGTGTGTAGGTGACGGGAAGGGGTGTTTATTATTAAAAGATTTTAATCTTTTTACACAAATGCCCCCTAGACTCTTAACTCCTTGGCATATTTTCTTAATAAGTTTTCTAAGGCATAATGTAGTTTACCTAAAGGCACAATTAGTCCCTAAAGTTTACACTAAAATGCTTGGCTACTTATTTTTGCTATTTACTCCCTAAAGGCATAAACACATAACATTTAAGGAACAAATAGGATAAAGTTAATTAACTCCCCTTTAATTGTTAACAAGTTATTGTTTAAAATCTTTTTCTATTTATTCCTGATGATTTTGAAGAAGAAATTTGACATTTTCTCCCCCTCAAACAATGACTCGTTTTCTATTTAAAGAGTTGTTGTCGTTGTTTGAGTGGTCAAATGCCTTGAAAAATTATTTCCTAATGAATTACTGAGATGATTATTTTATTTTTGAAAATCAACACCATGTAAAATAAGATTTCTCTTATTTGACATAGAAGCGCACTGACACGTACACTAATGGATAAAGAAAGTGCGGGTTGTGTTGCAAAGTAAGCACAAGCCTTTGAATGAATATGAAGTAATTCATTCTCGAGAAAAATAATTTTCTCGTTGTGAGGCAAAGTTTTCATTCTAAAATACTTGCCTTTAATATTAAGACCGGGTTGTTATCTGAAATAATAACAAGCCATATGACATATTTTCTATTCGAACTTTATTTACAGCTTTGTGCCATTATTGAATGACATTTCTGAAGCCGTAAATATTATCGATGCTAGAAAACATGTCATGGACACAAACTATTTTTGTATTTTTCTGATTTATTAATTTTTTTATTTTCTTTTTGAAAAATCTATATAAAATGAAAAATATTTTTTGTTTTTATGTTTTTCTTATATACATATAATACATAGGATATATTTCAAGTTATCACCATTACTTGTTTTCTTCCTCTTTTAGACGTTTAAGTGTTTCCGGAGACATGCTTCTCATACCGAGCTTTTCGATCAAGAAATTGAATCTTTCTCTTGGCAAGGGTTTGGTGAAGATGTCAGCCAGTTGATATTCCGTCCGAACAAAGTAAAGTTCCACAATTCTATTCTCCACCTGCTCCTTTATAAAATGGTAACATACATCGATGTGCTTGGCTCTTGAGTGTTGAACATTGTTGCAGCATAATGCAATTGTCGCAGTACAGAGGAATCTTATTGATTTGAAAGCCATAATCTGTTAGTTGTGAACGCATCCATAAGATTTGAGCACAACACCCAGATAAGGCAATATATTCACCCTCTGTCCTCAAGATCGCAGTTCTCTTTTAATTCTTGGAAGAACAGCTAACAAGTTTGTCACCTAAGAATTGAGCGCTTTCTGATGTACTGCGTCTAGTGTCCTAACACCCCGCGTGATCTGCATCTGAATATGGTGTTAGAGACATACCGGTATCCTTCGAGTACCAGAGACCCATGTTAATGGTTCCCTTTAGGTATCGAAAGATTCGTTTAACCGCATTTAAGTGCTTTTTGATAGGCTTTGCCTGATACCGGGCACATAAGCAGACTGCATAGATAAGGTCGGGTCTGCTGGATGTCAGATACATGAGGGATCCAATCATGCCATGGTAAAGTGTTACATCAACTGGTGTCCCCTGTAGATCTTCATCCAGTTTATTCTTTTCTGTCACACCCCCAAATAGGGTCCCATCCGATTTAGTGTTCGGGGGCGTGATGTCACTGTATATCTCAAGTACAAAGCATAAAGAACAACCTCTAAGGGTACGTTTTAAAAATAAACACCGTTGCATAAATTCAAAATATTAATAAGTTTTGCATCGATCAAATTTAAAAGATTCAAGAGTTAAAATGCGGAAGCTTAAATGAGTTCAACAACGGTATTTAAAGACATAGATAAATTTCTGGTAAACCGGTCCGCGCAAATAAACTTCACATAAGTCAAGCAACGACATCCATGCTAAGCACCTGAGAAAAACATGCGTAAAACGTCAACATAAAGTTGGTGAATTCATAGGTTTAGTTCAAACGTAATTAATGTGGACCACAAGATTATCAAAATGTATGCGACAATCATAGGAGATACAACTTCACATAAAGAGGCATTTACGTTGCACTAAGCTCATGACACTGAAGCTAATACTGAAAGATAGCATGTACACTGCTATAAAGGCTTGCCCTTCAGGTGTCCGACCAAAGACCACCTAACTAGTTTCGACATGACATATATCCGTTAGTTCTTGGCAAACTCGAACTAGTAAGTGCTTCTTACCCGGATAGGGATAATTAGTCCCAATAGATCTATTTATTCACTCGCGCTCACTTAACCAGCCAGTCGGTTAAAGGTGATTAACAGTTCATGATAATTCGGGCAATAGTGGTCTAAACGCTACTTAGGCAACACGTAAACGGGGAATTTCTCACGTATAGTACTTGTGTCCAGTTTTAAAAGCAAGCAATGTTTCTCACCCCAAGTTATAAAACAATTATTCAAAACGAGTAAAAGTGGGGCTATGAACTCACCTTGAGTTGGTGAAGTGATAGGGTAAACGTCTAGGAATATGATCACGCGGAAACGAACAACGGTACACGAATGCAACCTAGGAGAATATAGGTTTCGTCTTAGAATCGGAATGATAAGAATAATGCGGACGATGCATCAAAGTTTACTTAAAATACTTTGTTAATAAAACGTTAGTGATCGTAATGTGGTTGTTGGTATATAGTAATATTAAATATATAAAACTAAATATTTATATTTACGTAATATATATATATATATATATCGCATTGTTCGGCTCTTTACCCAATAAACCCAATTATTGATTTAAAAACCTTTTAAAAATGATGATTTTATATCTTTAATTTATCCATTTCCCGACAGGTCACCCATGCTAGTGCTTCCCTCACACGAGCACGCTTAACTGTCGGTTCTTAAATTAAATACGTAGGTAGAAAAACGTAAATAGGTATTTTAATTTATTTTCATGGTTAACTATATGTTATTTATCATTTATAAATAATATGTTTTTCTAAAAAATCTTATAAAAATATATTTTCACAATTTATCGAAGTATATAATTTTTATAAAATTTCGGCATGACCCGTTCGTGTTTACACACTATTCCAAAGTCATAGACTTTAATCAAAACTCATTTTCAATTAACATTTCCCAAGTTTGATCAATCAAAATCCTTTACAACTAGTCCTATATGTAAAAAGGTATCAAATAAGTTCTTGGTTCATCAATAAGCTACAATAAGCTCTTGATAAGCCAAAACAATATAAGTCGAACCACATAAGCTCAAGAATAAGCTCGTGGTGTTGGGCCTTGGATGTGGGACGAGGCTAAAAGCCCAAACAAGCAATATTCGGGCTTATTTATTAAGTCGAATAAGTTCGTTATTTGTCCTTTCAAAATAAGCTAGAAAATAAGCTAATATATATAAGCCGAAACAAAATAAGCTAAACAAACACTTCTCCTTTCTTTTCCAGTTGGGCCAAACCAAACATAAGCCCATTAAGCTAAATAAAATCAAAATAAGCTTTTCCAAAAGCTTATTCACATAAGCCGAATACAATAAGCTATATGGTACTATTTTTATTACACGAAAATAATCACGATCACAAAACTATGATTTCCTTATGTTTCTTGTTATATATTTCAAACCATATGCATAACCTTTTAAGGTTTATGTAGTTTTAAAATCTTTGTTTTTACAAAATAAAGTTGTCAAATACCTAATGTTTATGCATCAAGATGTTTATGAAAGTACAAGTTATTAAAAGATTTGAAGACTTACAAAGTTTGAAGGTTTTAGGAAGATGAACAGACTAAAACAACCCAAATATTGTTTAAAAAAATAATTAATACCGAATCATACAAATATGATCAAACCTTCAACAAATCTTCAAGAGTTCTTGATCAAAGATGAAAAATTTATGGATTTATATATGTGTGTATGTATTTTAGTGGGTTATGAAGAAACCGTGAGTCAAGGAGTACACTAATGTTAAAAGTGTGTGTGAGATATGAATGAGAAAATGAGATGTAAAATGGTATATATGCACAATTGCTTCACACACTAAGAGTGTGTATGTGTGTGTGTGCCATGGGATAGGACAAAGGGGAAGAGGGGACCAAAATGATCTCTTAATTACAATTTACCAAGGACATATGGTTAGTTGGAATCTTGTCTTATTGTTTTGAAATTTAAATTTGGCATCCAAGGTTTTTAAGGGTGCTTGTTTGGACGTGAGCTAGGGGAGGGGGGGACCAAAATGGTCTCCAACATTCTAGGATACTAGTGCTTCATGTTTGATTTAATTTCCAAGTCCTCCATGCATATGCTCATATTTTAAATGAATCACGATTCACGTAAGTAACAAAACGAATAACGGTATCAACGAAAATTATGAAATTTTAAATATTGCCTTGAAATATAAAACGTGGCTATTGCTAAAATACTACAACTTTAGGTGTCCCAGTTCACTTCCAGTGATGATTCTCAGATAAAAGTGGGAAAACTTCCCGGTTAAAAGTAAAAGTTAAACGAAACTTTTAAAAATTCAAATTATCGACCGATAACGGCTAAAATATTGAACGGAAATTTGCAGGGTGTCACATTCTTTCCTCGTTAAAAGAGCCTTGTCCTTAAGGCTTACGACGTAGCATCTTCCACGGGCGCATAAATTGGGAAAAGATGAGGGTACTTCTTTTGCATTTGATCTTCACACTCCCAGGTGAACTCAGGACCTCTCTTAGAGTTCCAGCGTACTTTAACAATCGTAATACGGCTCTTCTTCAAATGTTTGACCTCACGATCCATGATCTCGACTGGTTCTTCGATGAAGTAGAGTTTGTAGTCGATTTGGATTTCATCCAACGGTATAGCAAGAGGTTCATCAGACATGCATTTCTTCAGATTCGAGACGTGAAACGTACTATGAACTCTACTCAACCGCTCTGGGAGTTCAAGTCGGTAGGCAACGGTTCCTACTTTAGCAATGATCTTAAAAGGTCCTATATAACGAGGGTTCAGCTTTCCTCGTTTGCCAAAACGTATCACCCCTTTCCATGGCGATACTTTCAACATGACCTTATCTCCTAAACTCAAGGGGTTTCCGTCTTACGTCGGTATAGCTCTTTTAACGATCACAGGCGGCTTAGATACGGCTCTTAATTTGAACGATCTTCTCAGTTGTCTCTGGATGATATCTGGGCCAATGAGCTGTCTATCTCCAACTTCAGCCTAACAGATAGGTGATCAACACTTGTGCCTATACAACGCCTCAAATGGAGCAGCCTTAATGATGGTATGGTAACTGTTGTTATATGAAAATTCCACTAACGGTAAATGTTTATCCTAACCTTTTCCAAAGTCGAGTACACAGGCACGTAAAATGTCCTCCAGTGTTTGAATGGTTCTCTCACTCTGACCATCGGTCTGTGGATGGTAAGTTGTACTCATATCCAATCGAGTACCTAATGCTTTATTTCGAGACTTCTAAAAACGTAAAGTAAATCTCCCATCACGATCAGAGATGATCGAGACTGGCACTCCATGCCTTGAGACTACTTCTTTTAAGTACTGTATCGTCAACTTCTCTAACGTGTCATCTTCTCTTATCGGCAAGAAATGGGCAGACTTAGTGAGATGATCAACGATTACCCAAATCATGTCTTGACCAGTTGCCGTCTTTGGCAATTTAGTCACAAAGTCCATCGTTATGTTCTCCCATTTCCATTGTGGGATTTCTGGTTGAACCAACAAACCAGACGGCTTCTGATATTCTACCTTAACCTTGGCACACGTTAAACACTTGCTGACATAGGTGTCAATTTCTGCTTTCATGTTGGGCCACCAATACAACTTTTTCAGGTCTTGGTACATCTTATCCGATCCAGGATGGATGGAATACTTTGACTTATGAGACTCATGCATAATCAAAGCTCTCAGGTCACCAAAACACGGAATCTAACTTCGATTGTTCAAACATAACGTTCCGTCAGCACGGGGTTCTAGCTTGTTAATCATGCCATGCAAATCTTCGTTGATGAAGTTTTCTTCTTTTCTGGCTTATGATTGAGCACTCAAAATCTGCTTAGGAAGATTTAACCCAATAGTCATAACTAAGGCCCGAACTCATAGCGGATTACTTCTTTCCTTTCGACTCAGGGCATCAGCCACCACGTTTGCCTTTCCTGGGTGATATAGAATCTCACAGTCGTAGTCGCTCAACAACTCTAACCACCGTCGTTGTCTCATATTCAGCTCCTTTTGATCGAGAATGTGTTGCAAACTCTTGTGATCAGTAAACATGATGCACTTCGTACCGTACAGATAGTGTCTCCACATCTTCAAAGCAAACACTACTGCACCAAGCTCTAGGTCATGTGTGGTATAGTTGTTCTCGTGAACCTTGAGTTGGCGGGATGCGTAAGCTATGACCTTCTCCTTTTGCATAAAAATCGTGCCCAACCCTTTATGCGAAGCATCGCAGTATACCACGACATTCTTACTTCCCTCGGGTAAAGCCAAAATCAGCGCACTATATAATTTTTGTTTCAACAGCTGAAATGCAGCCCCTGCCTTTTCTCCCCAATCAAACTTTACGCTTTTCTGAGTCAACTTCATCATAGGCCTAGCGATTTTTGAGAAACCTTCGATAAATAGTCAGTAGTAACCGGCCAAACCTAAAAATTGACGAATCTCGGTTGGATAGACTCAATCTTAGCTGGATCAATGTGAATGCCTTCCCTATTAATCACATGACCAAGAAATTGTACCTTTGACAGCCAAAATTCGCACTTCAAAAACTTGGCGTACAACTCCTCCTTATTAAGTAACCTCATAATCAACTTAAGGTGCCCTTCATGCTCCTTTTTGCTCTTGGAATAGATCAAAATATCATCGATGAATACAATCATGAATCTATCCAGATACGGTTTGCACACCTGATTCATTAAATCTATGAATATTGTCGTTGCGTTAGTCAAACCAAACGGCATTACTTGGAACTCGTAGTGACCATAGCGAGTCCTAAATGCTGTCTTTGGAATATCTTCCTCACGAACTCTGAGTTGGTGATAACCAAATCTCAGGTCGATCTTAGAGTAGACTCTTGACCCTTAGAGTTGATCAAACAAATCGTCGATTCTCGGAAGTGTGTATCGGTTCTTCACAGTAAGTTTGTTTAGTTCACGGTAGTCGATACACATCTGAAAAGATCCATCTTTATTTTTGACAAACAAAACCAGAACTCCCCAGGGTGAGGAACTAGGTCTTATAAATCCTTTGTCAGAAAGTTCTTGCAATTGAGTAGATAACTCTTGCATTTTGGCTGGTGCTAATCGGTACAGAGCTCGTGCTACAGGTGCAGCACCAGGGACTAAGTCGATTTGAAATTCAACTTGTCGAGCAGGTGGTAGTCCAGGCAAGTCTCCTGGAAAGACTTCCGAAAATTCCCGTACAATTGGCACGTCCTCAAGCCGCTTCTCCTTTGACTTGTCCTCAGTCTTCTTGGATGTAACTTGTGCTAGATAAACTTGACATCCCTTCTGTATATACTTATGGGTCTTCGTACACGATATGATGTTCAGCCTCGACTTACTTCTGCCATCACAATCATTACCTTTGATTATCATCACTTCATCTTCATAAGGGATACGGACGACCTTTTCGTCACAAACGATCAACGCGTGGTACTTTGCCAACCAATCCATACCGATGATGACGTTGAAACTTCCAAGTTCTACGGGCATTAGATCTATGTCGAACGGATGACCTAATAATCCTAACGTACAACCTATAAGGACAACATTTATTTCTGAAATTCTTCCATCGGCAAGTTCTACGGCATAACTAGTGTCTAATGTGGATGGTGCAACATCAAGCAAAGCACTAAAGGTAGACGTCACAAAACTCCTATCGGCACCCGAATTGAATAACATAGAAGCATGACAGTTATTGAGAAGAAACGTACCCAAAACAACGTTGGAATCAGGGTTTGCTCCTCCTCCTCCAATGGCGTAAGCCCTTGCTGTAGCTTCGTTACCTCCAGTCTGGTTTTCAGTCTTGTTTCACTTCTTGTTTCCAATCTTGTTTCCATGGTTTTGATTCCTCAACTTAGGACAATCTTTCCTAAAATTTCCCGGACTTCCACACTTATAACAAACAATACACGGCTGATTCCCAACTGGGGCTCTCTGAGTATTTGGGGTAACTGTAGCCGTACAATCCCTAGTTATATGACCAACTCTCTTACAGTTTCCACATCTCACAATACACAGCCTTGCATGGTGCAACTTGCACTTGTTGCAGTAGGGAAGAGATCCAACATAACCCTTTTTCTCATTATTTCCGGACGTATAAGCTCTTGCCACATTCTGGCCTCCAACATTTTTCCGCTTGAAAAGTGGTTGTTGTCCATGATTGTCTGTCGGGTTGTTATCCAACCTTCTCTTGTTTTTAGCACTTCTATCATATCCCTTCATCTTTTGATCCATTAAGTTGTTGGCAATACGAATTGCATCTTGAATTTTAGTGGGTTCAGCAGCGATTACATTCCCCTAAATATTGTCAGCCAAACCTCCAACAAATCTCTCAACTTTGTCCTCCTCATTGGGACCATTCTAGTACACAACAACACCAATTCCTGAAATCTTCTGGTATATGCAGTCAAGTTATTCTCTTTTACAACCAAGTTTCACAACTCGGTCTCTATCTTCTGAACCTCATTTTTTGGACAATACACTTTTGTCGATCAAGCGATCGAACAACGGACTCGCACATTCGATTCGAACGAGCGGACTCGAACAATCGATCGAACGACGGCGACTCGGAACAATCGAATCGACACGAGAGGCTCAAAAACAATCGACTCGAGAAACGAGCGGAACTCGAACATCGATCGAACGAGCGGACTCGAAACAATTCGATCGAACAAGCGGAGTCGAGCTTCAGATTATATCCCTCGCGATTCATATGAGCGATCAGACTTCGACCAAATTGCGATCGATGACATGCGATCGAACGAGCGGAACTTTTGACTCGAACGAGCAAATTTTTTTTGGGATCCCAGACACCGATATTTTTTTTGAAATTTTGTATGGACGAAAAGTGTGTCAGTAATCGGCCATAACTTTTGATCCGTAACTCCGTTTCAGGCCCGTGAGCTCTCAAATCGAAGAGAAAAACGAGACGGATCACGCTATAACCAGCCTTTGGCAGGTTAAGGATTTTTCGAGGCCCAAAAAGCTTGTTTTCTATGAGAAATTGACACTTTTCAGTTTTTTTTGGAATTTTTCGCCGCTGATTCCGCATCCAATCATTCACGGTTTTCTATTGATTCTGTAAAATCCCGTTAATTCATTTATCGGTTTTAATCATAGTCGTGTAAAATCCCTGTGACCTGAATTTCTTACAAAACACAACTTCGATCACATCATATCACTAAAGATCCAACAAAATTCCTTCTTACTTCATAAACAAAATAAACAATCATTCATCATGTTACCTCCAATTGTAGTCAAAACACATCCTCCACAGTAGTCAATATGAACAATAATATTACGGAGCTGGTTCGAAAGATATAGACCACCAATGCTTGGACCAGGCAGATATTCACAGTGGAGATCACGTTTCTACGGTAGCATTGACACAAAAACCAAAATGGTGGGCGGACTGAAAAATGAATAATAGAATGGTCCCTACGTGCCAAACAAGTGTACTAATCCAAGCTGTTCAGAAGTTGAAGGTTCGTCCTGCAGTCAACACATACAGCAATTGAAACTGTATTGAAATGACTCCAGAGAAACAAAGAACACTTTCAGTCTGAAAAAGAAGCATTTTCTTGCTTTTAACTGGAATTGGTGATAACTATAGAATTGTCTTAGATTAACTAATGTCTTGAGATATCAAAATCACTTGGATCCAATTTGTCCAATATTCCATGTCCTCTTATTCTCTTTGCAGATTGTACAACTCATTCCTATTCTTGTTGACTCTGGTTGCACAAAAGCACATGACGGGCAATCTAAAGCTTTTGTGTAATTTTGTGGAGAAATTTCTGGGTACTGTTCATTTTGGAAATGATCAGTTTGCTCCAATTCTTGGTTATGGAGATCTGATTCAAGGGAATGTCACGATCAAACGGGTTTATTACGTCGAAGGCCTCAATCACAATCTTTTCTCGGTTGGTCAATTCTGTGATGCTGATTTGGAGGTTGCTTTTAGGAAATCTACATGTTTTGTGAGAGATCTTTCAGGGAAACGACTTTTTCTCTAACTGGTAGTACGTGGATTTATCTCTATCAAATATTCTTCAATAGAAACATCTTCATTCAACTACAATCTGTGTGATGGCTAAAAGCTTCACCAACTCAAGCATGGTTATGCATCGAAGACTTTCTCATCTTAACTTATCGATTACATCACCTACTCTCAATGAAAAGAGTGTTGTGGACGGGCTACATACGTTGACATATGTCAAGGATCAACTTTAGTTCATCTTGTGAACTGAGGTAAAGCATAAAGAAGTTCATTTAAGTCAAAAGCATTGCCTAGTTCCAAAGGAAGGCTAAATTTGCTTCACCAATGGACTTGTGTGGTCCAATGGCGTTGCAAAGCAATAAATGGGAAGAGTTTATTCTGGTGATTGTTGTTGACTATTCAGATACACTTGGACTCTTTTTATACGATCCAAGGTTGAATACACCAGAAAGTTCTCAAAGATTTAATCTCTCGATGATTCAAACGCAATCTTCAAGCTCAAGTTATTACTGTCCGTACTGACAGAGGCACGGAGTTCTTAAACAAGACACTCCATGCTTATTTCAAAGAAGAAGGCATTGAACATCAAACTTCCACTCCTCGAACTCCTGAACAGAACGGCGTGTGTCGAAAGACGGAACCGTTACTCTAGTGAGGCTGCTCGAACAAAATGCTCTAGCTTCTTAAGCTTCCATTATTTTTTTGGGTGAGCAGTTGCTAACCGCATGCATTGTTTATGCTTTACTAGAAAGATCAATCATTAATATCCTTCTCATGGAAAGACGACTTATCCACATCATCAATGACAGGAAAACCTTCAATAAAACATCTTTCACATCTTTGGTTGCATTTGTTACATAACTAGAAGAGATGGGGAAAACTGGTTAAGCATGAAACGAAAAAAAGGGATCCATGTGTCATGGTGGGTTTATTCTACTCTGTCGTAAGGGATATATGTTTACAACAAGAGAACACGCTTATTGTTGTGTCATTCATATCAAGTTTATGAAATCAAGAAATGATGTCTGATACACAACAGTTCAGACCTCGCAACCACAACGACAAAGAGAGGTCTGTTGAAAAATGTCTCTTTCAGGCATCGTTCCTAAAGGACAAAAGGGTCTCAAACTTATGAAACCTCTGAACCGTACGCCCCAAGACAAATTGTTGGTTCCTTCATGCAGAGAAGTCAGATTCCGTCACAATCAAGGGTTAGAATTTCTCTTCAGTCCCTTTCCTTGAAGTATATTACAAATCCAAACACCATGGTCAAGCTGAGGAAAACATCAATGATTATCAACCGAATGCCATTCGTTTTCATAGAAGTGAATTTATCAATCCTTTTTGATACACGGATTACAAAGGATTTGGTTTGAGTCTTCCTACTGCAACATTGATAATTACGATGTGCATTCATTTCAACCATCAAGTCCATGATTTCCGATGGACAGAGATTCAACCATTAGAACAATGTTCGTGGAAATCCTCCATGCCCAGTTCAAACAAGACGACACTTGCCACAGATCCTGAAATGTGTTATGTTCGCAATCTCGGTGAGTATTGTTTGAACCGAAAACATTAAGGATGGCAATGGCTGAGTTATCGCATGGATCGTGAAGCAATGCAGGATGAATTCATCAGTTCGACCGATTAAAAGTCTGGGAAATAGTCGACAAACTCATTTGGCAGGATGATAATAAAGCTAAAGATGGTTATGGAAGACAAGAAGGATGAAGATCAGACTGTAATTCGCAACAAGCACGATTGTTGCCTAAAGGTTAGGATCAGGAAGAGGGTATTGATTTGATGAATCATTTGCTCCGTTGTCGCTTTGAGCATGTTCGGATTTTATGTTGCCCACGCAGCTCACAAGGTCTTTCCAATCTATCAGATGGACGTGAAAACACTGTCATTTTTTATGTCCATGAAGGAGGAGGTTATATGTTGCTCAGCCCAGGAAGGGTTCGTTGATCCAGATCATCCAGAAAAAGTCTACCTTTAAGGGAAGCTTGTATGGATTAAAGCAAGCCCCAAGAGCCCTGGTACGATGAAACTATCACACTTCCTGATGTCCAAAGGCTTTCCTAATAAAGGTACAATTGACCCAACTCTATTCAAGATAAAATTACGGGGGGTGGATGAAGGATATTCTAATTGCTGCAAATTTACGTTGATGGACATAATTTTTGGATCGACCAATCCTAAATATCAACCGATTTGAAAAAATTAATGCACAGTAGATTTGAAATGTCATGAATGGGGCGAGTTGAATTCTTGTAGGACTTCAGATCCTCCAGATCCACAAAAGGATTATTTTTATCCAATCAGGCCGAGTACGCTTTTCTAGAAATTCTGAAAAAGCATTAATATGGACAATTGTCACTCCATTGGTACACCATTGGTACAAAACCCAAAACTAGATGTTTGATTAGAGTGTGAGAAACCCGTAACCAATCTGATTATCGTAGTAAAATCAGGGTCACTATGTACTTGACATCTAGTAGACCAGACTTAGTTGCAAAGCAGTATTGCTATTGTGCACGTTATCATACGCTCGATCCACTCAAAAAGCACCTCAAGGAGGTTAAAGATATTTTAAATACCTAAAGAGGTACCATTAACATGGGGACTTGGTATCAATGGATTCTGGCTTTGAACTAACAGCATTTTTCAGACGTGATCATGCCGGATGCTCTTGATACACGGAAAAGCAACTTCTCGGAGTGATTACAGTTTCTTGGTGGATAAAACTTGTAAGAGGCGATGTCCAAGAAAACAAAATGCACTGCAATGTCTTCAGAAGCAGAAGTCAGAGTATTGTGTCGTTATCTGAAAGTAGTGCTCAAGTAACTGTGGATGAGACACAGCTTCTAATTTATTTGGCTTCAACTAACAACAAAAAATACCGTTGTTTTGCGACCTCTCAGTTGCAATAGCAAATCTCAGCAACCCCGTGCAACACTCAAGGGACAAAGCCACATCCATAATCGGTATCCACTTCATAAAGGACATGTTGAAAATGTATAATTGAATTACTATTTGTGTCAGAACTGAATACATATTAGCTGGACATGTTTTCGATAAGCCCTTACTGAGGATCGGTTTAAGTATTTGTCAGAGAAGGATTGGTAGATATGTTTGACTCCAGCTGAACTGGGGGTTCTGACAAATGGAATCTGCTTGATATCATGATCAAAATCTCCATGTACAAGATTTTGAGAAAAGCAAAATACAAAATATAAAAACTTCAAAAAGAAAAATACAAAATCAGAAAAACAGAAAATTTCCAAAAAGATTTTCTTCTCGTCTGTCTCTTGGAATCGATAACAGTTACTGTGCTTAGGAAATGTCGAGTTATATTGACACGGTGTGTGTAATTGAAGTATCGCATGCGGAAGAGTTTGCAAATAGTTTCAAAACATGTCATTTCTAATTTTCTAGATGGCTTATGTGCAAATGTCAGTACATAACCCGGACTTCAAATAAAGGAAGGTTTATAACTTATCCTTCTCAAACGAGATAATTTAACGTTTCTCGGGTATTGAGCTTGTTCTTAGTAGACATTAAATTTCTTTAGCTCAGAAAAATAGGATATAGTGTACGTTTCTGTGGCGCTTACCCTTACTGTAGAGAGAAATCCTTCTAAATCTGGTTTTCAAAAGTTGAAACAATTTTTCAAGTATTTCTCGATGACAAGTCTATAATCTTTCAAAATTGTGTGTTCACACGCCATCCATCACGATGTTTTCAAAAGGACAAACAATTTTTCAATTGGTCCTATTATTGAGGGGGGAGTTTTCGAAAAAAACAAAGTTTTAATGTTTTGGATACACTCAACAACGACCATTATTATGTATTCAAAATACATTATCAAAATGTTCCAAACCTTCATGCTGATAATATTTTCTACCACAGAATTTTCAAGACACTATTTTAATAACAATGGTATTTCAAAAACTAAGTGTTTATTCTTTAAATCAAGGGGTGAAAATGATATTTAAAATTGATCTAAATTGACTCAAAGAGCTGAACAGGTAAGAATAGGTTGTATGGTTCGATTATGTTATACCCAACATCACTCTTAATTTCACGACGTATTCTGAAGTCATAAGGAGGTTAGGTTAGAATCATATCCTATGATCCAACCAGAACCGGAGGATTTACCCAAGGCATAATCCAAAGATTAGAAATAGCAGTCTTAGTATGATTGGAGATGATTGTATATGGTAATGCGGGACTAAGATTGTGTTAACATGGAATTATCACAACAAGGTGTTAGTAATGACGTCTTGGTAAGCATTGAACGGCGTTGTAAGAAATAAAAGAAATGATGATAAAGGGTCTAAAGAAAGAAGCCCGCCACACAACTTAGGCAGAGAACCGGGTCAATACATATGCTGTTTGAATCACAAGTTGATTGCTGACATTGAAAAAAAGACATCTGGACCCAGTTGATGCAATGCACAAAACCCTTCCCAGACATTATGGTTTCTCTCATACAGAAACTTGTCTATTTGTCACGGAGATACACAAGTTATTATTACATCTCACTCGAGATTGTTGATATTGAATAGGTGGCCAAACTGCATCCAGCTGCGAGTGATACTAAAACCAAAATGCACTAATGAGTCTAGAGCAAGAGATCAATAAAAATCTCGTTAGGACACATTCCATTTCAAACACTTGTTGAACTCATCTGGTTCAAAGTGTTATCAAGAGTCCTATCGCATATCATTGTGATAAGTTTGTTAGACATTCAGAGTGAGACTTTTAGTATTCACAATGACGAATGGAAATCCTTCCAGTGTCATCATCAATCAGCATGCGGTTAGGTGACTTGCGAGATTTATATGGAATCAAACGTGTGACAAACTGGATATCGATTTGGTCCTGTAAATGAATTGAAGGGTTGATGAATTTTGATAAAAACATTGGACACTATCGATGTGTTACAAAACTCTTTTATCGACGTGACACCGTTCGATTGATTTTTAATATCTATTTTCTGTTTATCACTAACGTTAAACATGCAGGTCAAACGGGTGGTAACGCACACGCTCAATCCTCATTCAAATGCTCAATCTTCGAAGACCAGACTATCTAGAAAGCTCAAGATTTAAAGACAAAGACTTCCGAAAACTTGTTTTGAAGCTTTCGAAGGATAAATGCAAAAAGTTAATAGCATGTTGGTCAAAAACAATAAGAATCCCAAGATGGCAAGACGATAAAGGACAATGACAAAGGCTTAAATTCCAAGATCGCAAATGCATGAAGGAACAAGCCTACAACATATATCGAAGGACAAAGACAAGACACTCGGTGCTTAACCGGACAAATAGCAATCTCATGATCTCATGAAGGAGTGTTCATCAATGAACTCACTTCGGGGGAGATTGTTAGCCTCAATTTTATTGAGTCAATAAAGGAAGCTCGTTCCCGTGTTCAAGACCTCACTTCGGGGGAGATTGTTAGCCTAAATTTATTGAGTCGAACAAGGAAGCTCGGTCACTCTACGATGGAGCTTCGGTCTTTAATTAGTTAATGTTGTAACAGGATAATATCGGGAATCGGGCTCGATAGTTAATCTAATAGTGTATATGTTTCGGGGTTTAATTCCCAATCAAAAACACGAGCCGGGTCCTAGATTTATATATCCCGCGCGTCACATTAAATGTGTAGGGGTATATATATATTTAGATATTTTCTAAAATATCTAAATATATATATAGATATTTTCATATGAAAATATCTAGTTTTTAATTTTTCTAAAAATATAATTTTCTTTTCTCTCTCAACTCTCTCTCTTCTCTCTCTCTACATTTCGAGTCTCTCTCTCTCTCTAGTTTCTTTGTTTCGTGTTCGGGTTATGAAGTGAAGTGTTAAATCGGTTCCTACAATAACAGTTATTGAGAAGGAACGTACCCGTAACAACGTTGGAATCGAGTCTTGTCCCTTCCTCCTCCAAAAAAAAAAATGGTGTAAAGCCTTGTTTTTACTGTTAGCTTCATTGCTTCCAGTTGGTTCGAACAGTTCTTGTTCCAATTCTTGTTTCTAGTCTTGTTTCTATGGTTTTGATTTCTCAACTTAGGACAATCTTTCCTAAAATGTCCTGGCTTTCCACACTCATAACAAACACTACCGGCTGCATTCCCAATTGGGGTCTTTGAGTGTTTGGTTGAAGTAACTATAGCCGTCCAATCCCTATTTTTATGACAGGACTCTCTTACGTTATTCCACATCTCCTAGTACACGGTCCTGCATGGTGCAATTTGCACTTGTTGCAGTAGGGAAGAGATCTAACATACCCCTTTTTCTCATTGTTCCCAGCCGTGTAAGCTCTTGTCACATTCTGGCCTCTAACATTTTGCCGCTTGAAAACTGGTTGCTGTCTACGAGTGTCTCTGGGGTTGTTCTCCAACCTTCTCTTGTTTTTAGCACTTCTAGCATATCCCTTCAGCTTTTGATCCATTAGGTTGATGGCAATACGAATTGCATCTTGAAGTTCAGTAGGTTCAGCAACGATTACATTTCCTTGAATATTGTCAGGCAAACCTCCAACGAATCTCTCAACTTTGTCCTCCTCATTTGGGGCCATTCTAGTACACAATAGTACCAATTCCTGAAATCTTCTGGTATAAGCAGTTCATGTCCATTTTCTCTTCAAGACAAGTTTCACACTCGGTCTATCTTCGAACCTAGTTTTCTTAGACAATACATTCTGCATCAACTTATTAAGTTCTGCCCAACTCATGGCATAGCGTGGCACTTCAAAAAAATAATCCCAATTGTTCTCTTATGAGAGTTCCACCATGTCAATGCACTGTTCAGAAGCGTGCACGTAGCATACTTCACTTGGTACTTCTCTGGACAGTTGCTAATGTGGAACACCGTTTCCATCTTCTCGAACCAACGAGTTAACCCAACAACTCCTTCTGTCCCATTAAAGCTAAGTGGCTGGCACTTCAGGAAGTCTTGATATGTGCACTCTCGAGCAGGCACAAATCCTCTGAAGTTATAGCCATTTCCTCCTCCGTTCCCATTACCATTTCCATTTCCTCCATTTCCATTTCCTCCATTTCCATTTCCTCCATTTCCATTTACTTCTTCCTGTCCACCCCCGTCTCTCATAAGGGGTTCAAGGTTCCTGGCAGCGTTACGAGCTCCCAACGCTCCTGCCATTTGGCGATCAATTTGTTCGTTAATTCCTTCACGTGTCCTTGATGCTCCAGATCGGGTGTTAGGCATTGTCCTACAACATAACAATACACAACACGATGAAATTCCATGGTGATACGAGATTGTTAACGGGGTTCGAATAAAATAACAAGTATTATTACACGGAAATACAAAATCATAATAACTTCATGATAATGCCACGATTTAGTAATAATGCAATATGCAATAAGCAAAAGAAAATATCATTAAGTTAAGAATATCGAACATAGAATGGTAACATTAGATTTCATATCATCAATACTAATGGTTACAACACGGTTCCAAAATATAGGATTTACAAATCCCTAATAACTAGCTACTACTAGGTGCTACGGGTCAACACTAGGATACTCAAGAAATAATCTAAGAATGGTAGCCCAAATGCCTCCTGGCACAAGCCTCAAGCCTAGCAATCCTCATACGATCATAAAATCTGAAACGCCAAATCTGTCTCATCTCCCTCTGAACACGCAACTCCCTACGCTGAGACAGGGCAACTCTCTGACTCGTAACATCCATCATGTCTCTAAGTCTCATATTATCCCGCTCCAGCTCTTTGATCCTCTCTAACATATCAGCACTCTGATGTCCTGTCGCTACGATCCTGTGTCCCTAATCCCTCTGGACACTCTTAATAACCTAAACACGATGAACTGGAATCTCCTCAGTATGAGCATGAAACCTCTGAACCAAATCTCCCAATGTCTCATATGTGACCTCTACAGCTCCCTCCTGAGCAGGCTCAGAGATATCATCAGCTACCACTGGGTAAGTAACTCTATTAACTCTAACCTCAACTGGGCCTCTCGTACTCGCCTCAATCTCCTCTCGATCAACAGCCTCAACTACAACTCTAGCATTAATCCCTCTAGCTCTAAGAGCATCTGCATAAGTAATACACCCATCAAATCTCTGCCTGAGTCTCAGGGTCAATATCAATCCCATCACTCCTCACAACCTCAATATCCATCTCTAAATCAGTCCCTCTAGACCTAGACGACTCAGAACTCTCATCCTCAAAGTCAACTCCCAATCCATCCTCTCTAGGTACATATGGCTCAAAACTATCCTCCAAACAACCCTTTACATCCGTAGCTGTCTCAGGACTCCTAATCCTCTTAAGTGATGGTAAAAGATCAGCACGTGCAGAAGATAATGCTCCAGGGATAGGTGAAGATAATGGTACAGATGCAGCAGGGAATCTACTCCTTTTGCGAGAAGGACTCGCAGAAGAAGAATCATGAGATGGTCTATCGGAAATAGCAGCAGATGAACGATGAATACTCGGTACCAATGAACATAAATGATGACTAGGTCTCATACCCGATGATGGTGTGGGTAATGAATGATCAGAAGATGAACGACTAGATGCAGAATCAGATAAAGCATCTGCAAAAGAATCCGAAGAGGTCTCTGATGATGAACTCGATGATGAATCACTCAAAGAATCATCTGAAGAAAAATGATCTGAAGAAGAGTAGTCAACTGAATGTCTTACAGCAAGACGATGAGTAGGTAACGGCCCAACCCTCTTCCCCGCCGTCATCATGTGTGCCGGCCCATTAAGATGGTAGCGGTATGGTCGACCATGAGGAATAGGTTGCCTGGGTGCAAGAACCATGACTCGACGTCGAAGTGCACCAGATGCAACATGTGATCTCTAGGTAGAAAGGGTAGTCTCAGCAAATGGTGTACCATAGGTAGGTGATGGTGGTGTATCAGGTATATCACTGTCTGAAAAATCGTCGGTCGATGAAAGAAATGGTAAAGTAGCTGGTAGTGGTGGTATATGATCTGATGACGCATCCTCGGATAGATCAAACTCTGTATCATATGCGGGTGAATAATCAGGTGATGTGGGTGTATAATCAGGTGATGGTGGTAGGGATAGTACCAAACAAGATAACTCGTCCAGTAGATGTCGCCACACTCTCCTCAGACGAATCTGATGAAACTGAGATAACAGAGATAGCCATGACCTGCACAAGCAAAAGTTTATATAAATATCCTTTATACCAACCATGCATGATGCAGAAAAAGAATGATCAAATGGGTAAATAAACGAATGAATGAATGGGTAAATGAATACATAGATGAATGGATTAATGAATAAACCATCAGATGAAGTACCGTGAAAAGAATGCAATATAACTATAATAGTATTAGTTATACTTAGTATTTAATTACATAGTACATATACATATTACGTATATGTAAAATCACGTAAGGCACATATAATCACGTAGGATCACATACTTATTATAGACCAGACCTAGATTATACTACCTGGTTCTCTATAACTTTGGCTGTGATACCAATCTGTCATACCTCCAAATAGGGTCCTGTCCGATTTAGTGTCCGGGGGCGTGACGTCACTAAATATCTCAAGTACAAAGCATAAAGAATGACCTCTAAGGGTACGTTTTAAAAATAAACACCGTTGCATAAATTTAAAATATTAATAAGTTTTACATCGATCAAATTTAAAAGATTCAAGAGTTAAAATGCGGAAGCTTAAATGTGTTCAACAACGGTATTTAAAAACATAGATAAATTTCTGGTAAACCGGTCCGGGCAAATAGACTTCACATAAGTCAAGCAACGACATCCATGCTAAGCACCTGAGAAAAACATGCTTAAAACGTCAACACAAAGTTGGTGAATTCATAGGTTTAGTTTAAACGTAATTAATGTGGACCACAAGATTATCAAAATGTATATGACAGTCATAGGAGATACAACTTCACATAAAGAGGCATTTACGTTGCACTAAGCTCATGACACTGAAGCTAATACTGAAAGATAGCATGTACACTGCTATAAAGGCTTGCCCTTTAGGTGTCCGACCAAAGACCACCTAACTAGTTTCGACATGACATATATCCGTTAGTTCTTGGCAGTCTCGAACTAGTAAGTGCTTCTTACCCGGATAGGGATAATTAGTCCCAATAGATCTATTTATTCACTCTCGTTCACTTAACCAGCCAGTCGGTTATAGGTGATTAACAATTCATGATAATTCGGGTAACAGTGGTCTAAAAGCTACTTAGGCAACACGTAAACGGAGAATTATACACGTATATATATATATATATATATATATTCAACTCATTGTTCGGCTCTTTACCTAATTATTGATTTAAAAACCTTTTAAAAATGATGATTTTATATCTTTAATTTATCCATTTCCCGACAGGTCACCCATGCTAGTGCTTCCCTCACACGAGCACGCTTAACTGTCGGTTCTTAAATTAAATACATATGTAGAAAAACGTAAATAGGTATTTTAATTTATTTTCATGGTTAACTATATGTTATTTATCATTTATAAATAATATGTTTTTCGGAAAAATCTTATAAAAATATATTTTCACAATTTATCCTAAGTATATAATTTTTATAAAATTTCGACATGACCCATTCGTGTTTACACACTATTCCAAAGTCATAAACTTTAATCAAAACTCATTTTCAATTAACATTTCCCAAGTTCGATCAATCAAAATCCTTTACAACTAGTCCCATATGTAAAAGGTATCTGTGAAGATCGTTTAAGCCCATCTAGGATATGTTTTACAGATAATACAAATATGCAGTGGAATAATAAAGAACGGTATATTATCAAACAAGGTTTTTCATTAAACGTTTCCACCAAGCCTCAATATTATTTTATCAGAATAATACAGTTACCTATCTCTAACAGTAACAAGGATCAATGAAAACCTTAATTACCTTGAGGCTACACCACACAAACTAGACGTCTACATTAATCCAGTGTACACACACACACCTTTTTTCTGGATTCTAAAACTATGTGTCTATGATCTCTTTATATAGAGAGATCATGACTTACAAAGGAAGTTAACATAAAGATATAAACAAGTAAATCTTTAAACATTAAGAAATATCTTCTGTTATCTTTATCTTCTTAAGGAGATCTTCATCTTTTGATATCTTTGACCAAATCTTCCATAATTCTCCACCAGCTTGTAGAATTCCAATCTACTAGATTTAGTCCTTATGTTTCATTCTTTTATTTATTTTGTCTCATTAAATCTAGAATCCCAAAAATCTTCCCCTATTTAATGATGACAAAACAAACTGTGAAGTCCCAAATAAATAGATCTTCTTAGCTTGTTAAAGCTTAGTTAACCTGGATAAATCCAAACTAACTATAAGAGAAACTATGATTGTAAATACTACAAGTTATGCGGAATCTAACTTGCAATACTAAGAAGAACAATGAATACTAAACTTGAATATATTGATTGCAAATATTCTGCCAAGGTTACAGAATAACTAACTATGAGATATGTGTTTTCTATGAAAATTGATATATCTCTAACTATGCCGTAGGGTTCCTTTTATACACTAAGGAAAACCCTAATGGGCTTACAAAACGCGTTAAGTGATCATGCATATCTATTCCTAATATATCTCATGCATATCACATAAGTAGTACTAACTTCTTATACTAACAGTACTAATAAACTAACATTTTGTACTGGCAGTACTAACTATAACTAACAGTACTAACTATTACAACTAGCAGTACTAATTACTTAGTCTATTTCTTCAGTCTTTAGCAGCAGTATCAATCTTGAACCAGCAGTAGTAAAGTAGTACTGGCAGTAGTAACTCAAAATTCCCAACAATCCTCCCCTAAACTTGATATTTACTTGTCAATCATCAAGTTTCTTCAGTTTAAGCATCTTGGTCATTAGGAGGATGTATCCAAACATTTTACTACTCTTCAAGCATTGATTTGATGAACTTGATAAGCTCAAATGCCATAGTACTTTCTTCTTCAGCTTCTAACTGCAAGTTCAACATCTTCTCCAATAATTCCTTGATCAGTGGGTACTTTTTCTCTACTAGCATATTAATCTCCATAGGTGTACCATCCATAAACAGAGTGTGAACTCCACAATTTTCATGCAATTTCCATTTCAGGCAATTTCCATTTCAGCAATTGCATAACATTGGCTTTGTCTTGTTATTGCTTTGTCTTGTCACTGCTCCTCCCCTGTTTGGATGCATCCTCTTCAAATCATCATCTAAAGACGTAACCTGTCTGTATTTCCTCCTTCTTGGTTGTCAGGTGCTTGACTTCCTTTGTCTTTCTAATCTCTTGACTCTTTTCTTTAGTCTGAGGATCTCCACAGCTTGAGCATCCTTCTCTTTCTCCAAGTCAAGCACCTATTTTGACAATTTTGTACACATAGTCATCAATTCCTGTAGTTTCAGTCTACCCTCATCACTTCCAGGTGTGTAACCTCCTGGGAGAGGTGAATCATAGGGTGTGATTGGTACATTAGCCGTCAATTCAAATTGATGTTCCATCCTGCCCTCCCCACTTCCAGATGTGTTACCTTCTGAGAGAGGTGGTTCAATGGGTTGTTCAAGCACTCTCTCAGACCTAGTCTGAGCAGGAGCACCCCCCATGGTATCTTGGCACCTGGGACTGCCACCTGTATCCATTCCTTGAGGAATGTCAACACTAGGCATTGCCGTGGTCTTGGTCCTAATTATGTTATCACTGTCATGTGTTGCATCTAAGCTAGAAGCAGTAGTGATTCAAAATTCCTAACAATTCTCCCCTAAACTTGATATTTACTTGTCAATCATCAAGTTTCTTCAGTTTAAGCATCTTGGTCATTAGGAGTATGTATCTATAACATTTTACGACTTCTTCATGCTTTGATTTGATGAACTTGATAAGCTCTATAATGCCTTTCAGTACTTTCTTCTTCAGGCTTCTAACTGCAAAGTCATATCTACTTATCCAATTAAATTCCTTGTTTTGTGGGGACTTTGTCCTCTAGTGGCATTTTTATCTCCTATAGGTTTACCATCCATAGATCAGAGTGTGAACTCCACAGTTTTACATGGCACATTTCCATTTCAGCAATTTCAATACAGTTGATTCATCCTTTGTCATCTTTTTCATCTGGGTCAAATAGCATCCTTAGATCTCCCCAAAGCAACAAATCATGTCCTTCAAGAGGATGATCTTGAAACCTTTCCTAAACTAACCTGTATAGGTCATTCAAGTCGTGTCTATCAAGTCTTCTTAAGAATGCTTGCATGTCTCCATGATAGCTTGAACTTCCATCAGCTCTGGTTAATTTGTAAACATACATGTCTTTTGCATCCACATTTCCTAGCAACTTATATTCCCAATTTACAATAGGAAATCTTCTGGATAGTGGTTCATAGTTCACTTCACTGTCATCACCAGAAATTATCTTTAAGCTTAACCTGAGTTCATCCTTCTCCTTCTCATACTCTGCTGCTTCTTCTTCTATAACATTCTTTGCAAATTTCATCACTTTTGATTTCTTGGGTAACTTCTGTGTTGCATATGATCCTGCAACTCTTTTCAATCTTTTACCTAACTTCTGAGCTTCTTTCTCTGAATCCATTGGTATAAAATCTTGATTCCTCTTTTGCTGTCTTTCATATAACTCATGAACTTCTTCATAAGTCTTTCCTTTCAGCTGGCTGTATTTGTAACCACTTGTGTTCTTTAGATAAGTCATCATAAGATTCATCAATTATGTTTTAGTAGGTAGTTTACTTCTGATCTCTGCAGCCCTTTGAGCAGCTCTAAACTTCCTTTGTGCTAATATTATCTCTACCAAGAATTATGCTCTTTCTTCAATGGTAAACTGCTCTCTTTCTTCCTGTTGGAGCTTTGCAGCAAACAAGGCATCAACATCAATTCTGGCTTGAATTTCATCAAACTCTTCAGTCAAAGCAGCATTAGTAGCTTCTTCTTGTCTTTGTCTTTCTATTTGAGCTCTGTCCAACTCTGCTAACTCTTCCTCATGCAATATTTGGGCTAACTCTACATCACTTTCAATTGAGCAGAACCATTGATCTCTGCCTTTTTACTTTTCTTTGGCTATTTCTTCAAACCTTTTACACTCTTACCTTTGTATTTTAGATCAATCTTTGGAAGATGTTGAAGTGTAGTTATTGATCTGACAGGTCTAGTAGATTCTTCTACATTTCTAAACTCAACCCCTTTCTCTTTGGCTTTAACTTCCTTCATCTTGATCAAAGTTTGAGACATATTTAGCCATTAGTAAAATCTAATATCAAAGAATATTGTTGTTGTTAAGAGGAGTAGTGGAGGTAGCAAACACTACTTCTGGACTAGCTAAGTACCAACTGTCAGATAGTACTAACATGTGAAGGTCCAGTAGTAGTTATTTGTTCAGCATCAAGCACATAAAATCACTATGTGTAAACATTGGCTTTGCTTTGTCACTGCTCCTCCCCTGTTTGGATGCATCCTCACCCAAACTTGTGTTAGTAGAAGTCTCAACTCTACCTTTAAACAATCTCCTCTTCATAGGTTGTGGGGTTCTTGTCTTTCTCTTCTTTTCTAGCCTCTTGACCCTAAATTTTAATCTGTTGATCACCCTGTCTTGAGTAGTCTTTGCTTCCTCTAAGGCAAGAACCCTTTTAGTCAACAAGGTACAAGTTTCCATCAATTCCTTAATTAGTTTCATTCTACCCTCACACTTACAGCTGTGTTACCTCCTAAGAGAGGTGAATCATGGGGTGTATGTGGTACATTATCCGTCAATTCAAAATGATATTCCATTTTGCCTCCCCACTTCCATATGTGTGACCTTCTGAGAGAGGTGGTTCATTGGGCTTTTCAAGCACTCTCTCAGACCTAGTCTGAGCAGGAGCACCCCCATGGTGTCTTGGCGCCTGGGCCTGCCACCTGTATCCATTCCCTGAGGAATGTCAACATTAGACATTATCGTGGTTTGGGTCATAATTATGTTATCACTGTCCTATGCTGCATCTAACCTAGCAGCAGTAGTGATAGCCCTTTCCACACTGTCACCCCCTCCTTATGGAAAACCTCATCTGCTCCAAGGTCATGAGGTACACTAGTCTAAGGTAACTTAGTGTCCTTTTTGTTTCTCCTATGTTTTTGAGTCTTTCTTTTTCTTTGATATGTAGTTGGAGATAGGAGTATTTGCTCAATGTGAGCTTCAGATTGAGGTTCATGAAAAACTAGTGGAGGTGTTTTAGTTTGAAGTGGTTCTGTTTGAGGTTCAGAAACATGTGGTTGTA
>BQNB010072197.1:0-22104 GCA_026074375.1 Tanacetum coccineum
TGTCAAAAAGAAGGATGGGTCATTCAGGATGTGTATCGACTATAGGGAATTAAATAAGCTAACAGTGAAGAATCGTTACCCACTCCCAAGAATCGACAATTTATTTGATCAACTCCAAGGATCCAGTATTTATTCGAAAATAGATTTGAGATCGGGTTATCACCAGCTTAGAGTACAAGAGCAAGACATTCCAAAGACGGCGTTTCGAACTAGGTATGGTCATTACGAGTTTTAGGTTATGCCATTCGGGCTAACAAATGCACCTACGGTATTCATGGACCTCATGAATCGAGTGTGCAAGCCCTACTTGGAAAAGTTCGTAATCTTCTTCATTGACGACATACTTATTTATTCAAAGGATAAGAAAGAGCACAAAGAACACCTCAAGGAAATTTTGGAATTGTTCAAGAAGGAGAAGTTGTATGCCAAGTTTTCAAAATGTGAATTTTAGATCCCGAAGGTACAATTTCTCGTTCATGTCATTGATAGCAGCGACATACATGTGGATCCAGCCAAGATAGAATCTATCAAAGATTGGGCATCTCCTAAGACACCGACGGAGATCCACCAATTTTTAGGTCTTGCTGGTTACTATTAAAGGTTTATTGAAGTATTTTTGAAGATTGCTAAATCAATGACGAAGCTTACTCAGAAAGGAATCAAATTTGACTGGGGTGAAAAGGAAGAAAATGCTTTTCAGTTAATAAAGCAGAAGTTGTGCAGTGCGCCAATTCTGGCTTTACCTGAAAGAAGCGAAGACTTTGTGGTCTATTGTGATGCTTCACACAAAGGCTTAGGCGATGTGTTAATGCAGAGAAAGAAGGTTATTGCCTATGCTTCTCGACAACTAAAAGTTCACGAGAAGAACTACACCACTCATGATTTATAACTTGGATCAGTAGTGTTTGCTCTAAAAATATGGAGACATTACCTATATGGAACCAAATGCACCGTGTTCACCGACCATAAAAGTTTACAACACATCCTCGATCAAAAGGAGCTTAACATGAGGCAGCGCCGTTGGCTAGAATTACTGAGTGATTACGATTGTGACATTCGTTATCACCCGGGGAAGGCAAACGTAGTGGCCGATGCATTGAGTCGTAAGGAATGGATTGAGCCATTACGGGTTCGAGCCTTAGTTATGACTATTGGCTTGGATCTTCCCAAACAAATACTAGAAGCTCAAATCGAAGTCCTGAAACCAGAGAACCTTAAGAATGAAGATGTAGGTGGTATGATCAGAAAGGACATACCCAAGGAAAAGTTGGAACCACGCGCCGACGGAACTTTATGTTTAAACGGCAGAAGTTGGTTACCATGCTATGGCGACTTAAGATCCGTGATTATACGAATCCCACAAGTCGAAGTATTCTATCCATCCCGGTTCTGAAAAGATGTACCGAGACATGAAGAAGCTATATTGGTGGCCCAATATGAAAGCTAACATCGCCACCTATGTTAGCAAATGCTTGACATGTGCAAAGGTCAAAGCCGAACATCAAAGGCCATTGGGATTGTTAGTACAACCAACGATACTCGAGTGGAAATGGGATAATATCACGATGGATTTTATCACCAAACTTACTAAGTTGTCATACGATTTCGACACCATCTAGGTGATTGTGGATCGACTTACAAAATCTGCTCGCTTCTTGCCTTGCCAATAAGGGAGAAGGATCCATTAGACAGGTTGGCAAGGTTGTACCTGAACAGGATAGTAGCAAGACACGGAATACCTGTTTCAATCATCTGTGATCGTGATGAGAGATTCACATCAAATTTCTGGAGATCATTTCAGAAAGCTTTGGGTACAGATATAAGTATGAGCACTGCGTATCATCCAGAAACTGACGGCCAGAGCGAGAGAACTATCCAAACTCTCAAGGACATGCTACGTGCTTGCGTGATCGATTTTGGCAAAGGATGGGTTAAGCATTTGCCATTAGCCGAGTTTTCATATAACAACAGTTATCACGCTAGCATAAAGGCCGCACCTTATGAGGCACTTTATGGTCGAAAATGTCGATCACTTGTGTGTTTGGCCGAAGTTGGAGAAGCTCAACTGATTGGTCCGGAATTCATCCAAGAAACAACGGAAAAGATCGTCCTGATCAAGCAGAGAATTCAAGCTGCTCAGGATCGACAAAAGAGCTACACTGATTTGAAGCGAAAGCCCATGGAGTTCGAAGTTAGGGATATGGTTATGCTTAAGGTCTCACCTTGGAAAGGGGTTGTACGATTTGGTAAGCGGGGTAAGTTGAACCCGAGATATGTCGGACCTTTCAAAGTGTTAGCCAAAGTTGGGAAAGTTTCCTGTAGGCTAGAACTTCCTCAAAAGTTGAGCAGAGTTCACCATACTTTCCATGTGTCTAATCTGAAGAAATGTTACACTGACGAACCATTAGTCATGCCGTTAGAAGGAATTTACGTTGACGATAAGCTCCAGTCTGTGGAAGAGCCCGTTAAAATCATGGAACGGGAAATCAAACGATTGAATCAAAGCCAGATACCATTGGTTAAGGTTCGCCGGAACTCTAGGAGAGGTCCTGAGTTCACCTGGGAACGTGAAGATTCATTCAAACAAAAATACCCACAGCTTTTCACAAACCGGGCTTCGTCATCCACTACAATGTATTAAGCTTTGAGGACAAAGCTCTTTTAATGGGTGGAGACTGTAACATTTCTCAATTTCAGGTTATTTTACGACTCTATATTCCTTCACTATTTATTTTAGTCCGACACGCGTTTACTTTTAATTTAACTTTTAAGCTAAATCGCGTAGACTAGAGATAATCATTTAACGCAAACGGTCACCAAATAAATTAAGGTTTACGTCAAACAAGTGTTATATAATTATTAAGAAGATAATTATTGATTGTGCATATTTTATTTTATTGGTCACGTAAAAGGCTTACGTTTCGCAATAAAATACATTTAGACACACCCCGGAAATACCTAGACTTACCTAGACTCAAACCAATACCTACCGTTAAACCTTAAACATAAAATTAAATCAATTCTTGTGTTAAAAGCCTATGTTGGCCGAATGAGGGGACTAAAGCAACTAGAAAATCTCCTGATGATCCCTAAGTACTTTTACAACCCATGTTTAATTAAAACATGTACAATATGTTCCGAGTTAGCCTATTACCTAATGGTTAATAACCATTTTACTCCTACTTGTGCCTTGATACCTATGGCATACACATAAACCACCCAAGAAAATCTTGCATAATCTTGTACATCACAAAACTCATTAATACTTGTACTTAAGAAAGCCTAAACTACCTTAAAAACCACCAACACGTGTACTTAAACTACTACTCTTAGCTAGCAAATGGACATGATTTTAGAAAGTGGTATGGAGATAATCCTCCTATAAATATAGAGACTTACAACTAAGAGTATTTCCACACACACACATTTAACAACATCCTAGCAAAAACCAACCTTGTTGCTCTATTTGTTTTGGGTCACCACAGCCGAGACACTATCTACATAAACACGACATTCACACTAGTAATCATCAAGTTAAGGTAATACGTTTAAGGGTTTGAAAGCAAGAAAGATTCGGTTTAAACTAAGGCTTGGGGTATACAAGTCGATTTTCCACACGACTATACGACACACACATTCAAGAAGCTAGGACCCTTGTAAGTTTCTTAGCCTACGTTCATATTCAAGTTTCATGTGTCATAAGGCACGGTTATTATGTGTTAACAAGCTAAACATGGGTCGTGCCTAGCATGACACAACCCATGTCCACGTCTTACAATATGCAACATATATAGACTTGTGTGGTGAACCAAAAGCCGTAAGGCACGTAACAAAGATCTTGTGTATAAGCACGAATGTTTAAATATGACATGCACACATAAATATTTAACCGAGAGGTTTGATAACTCGTTTGGAAACGAAAACACTTTCATGTCACGTATCATAATAATTAACAACTCATCTTGCTCAATAAAGGATGTGTACACTATAGTATATGAGAACTAGGATTGTTTGGGATATGTCAAAATAAGTTAGCAAGACCATAGCCGCATCTTGTGTCCAACACGAGCTCAAACAAACTCTAACAAAATTGTAACTTACTAATGGGTTGTATGATACGAGCTAAATTAGAAGTTAATACTGCCAGGCTTAAGAAGTTAATACGGTTACCAGGAGTTAGTACTGCTAGCAGGGTTAGAATTGCTATCAGACGTTAGTACTGCTAGCAGAGTTAGTAATGCTAGCATAGTGTTAATACTGATAGTGTATTAATAATACTATTTTTGACATTCCTGAACTTTCTTGTGTCCAACACGAGCTCAAACAAACTCTAACGAATTTGTAACTCACTAATGGGTTGTATGATACGAGCTAAATTAGAAGTTAATACTGTCAGGCTTAAGAAGTTAGTACTGCTAGCAGGTTTTATTACTGCGGTCAGAAGTTTAGTACTCCGCTTGTTAGGGAGTTAGTACTAATAGCTTATTCGGTTAAAATGATTAGTGTATTTAATAATATGTTTATTTGAATTCCTGAACTTAAGGGATCTGTTTGGACACTCATTAAGAACCTATAATGTTGTTTTTGTAAAAAATAGGAGGGACTCATTAAGTATCTTTATGAAACTCAGGGGTGCGTAACGGTAATTATTATTATTTTTAATCTATAAGGAACTGTTTTGCCAATATTGAAAACAATAAGGGTTATTTATATTAATGAAGTGTTTTATAATAAATACTTATGGTATCGGCATAGTGTGATATAAACAGATTACTTATATTAATAATGTCACACGCGAATGATTAATAGGTTGTATTTTTTATTAATATTTAAAACAACTTTTAAATTTTTTAAAGTATATAGTAGTACACCTTCCAAGATGCAAAGAGGCGAAAAAGGATCATACCAATAAATGTGTAACACACTCACTAGTGATAACAATATATTATATATAAACTAAACAAAATGCTATTTTGGACTTATGCATTGAGTCGTAAGCCTTAAAAACTTGTACGATTATGGACTTTGGCTGTACTTACTTAGGTATTTGTCCGGGTGTGATTTCACATTCGCCTTTCTTAGCATATAATTATCATTGTCAGAGGACTATTTTACTAGGTGAGTTTTAGCCCCTTGTTTCATAATTATTAACATGATTTAATCTTTGGGGTGGTGTGAAAACATGCTCTTGTTTTACAAATTGGACGCAAGTTTGTACATTTTATATTATTGATTACGTGTTTTGCCTAGAGTAGCTATTACCTACTGAGCCCTTTATACATGTGTGGTCATTTTACTTGATTCGTCTGAGCATGACGAATGTTATAAATAGGATCTATCTCGGGGCTTGTGAAATCCCCGTAAGTTTTGGTTGTTGAGTAAGCGTCACTGTGCCCAGCGTTTGCCCGTACAACAATCGTATACCATGTAAGATTTGGGATTGTTTGCGGGTTAAAACATCAATCACGGGCCATTTTTTGGTTAAATTTTTTGCATTCAACATGTCGCAGCCTCAGTGTCATGTGTTTAGGAAAATTAATTCAACCCCTTTTATTATATGTTTGCATCATGTCCTGCTTAATCATGCACTAGAAATCTTGCGCGGTCTTCTATTGATTTGCACAAAACTTCGAATTTACCTACTTTATGTTGTTTATTTTAAGAATGTTTTCTCCAGGTCAATATGGCACGAAGGTGCTCAGATACATTGAGGGTCTAGTTCACTCTTTTTTGGAGGAAAGAGTCAGTACTAAAGATTTGGGCGTATTACATTCTGAGAATATTTGTTATAAACCGAAATCTTTACTTATATTGTCGAAAAATTTAAAGCCATGAGCTTATGTAATGAACAAGCATTTTGTTAATCCAATGTATCTTTTTAAAAATGACACGTTTAGTGGTCGTTCTCATATCTTGTGCTATTGATCTATGAAGTAACGCCCTCGGATATTCAACATTCCGCTGCTACCCAGATTTGGGGGTGTTACATCCTCGAAATCCCTTTCATCATCGGACCTGAACTTGTCTCTTGGTAATCGGATTTCCTCCCCCGAGATTTAAACCTCCCCCTCATGACTCTTTCCTTCATTTTGTTCCAGTCCTCTAACATTTTCGACCTTCTAGGGTGGGATAACGTTTTGCTTTTGGAGGGTCTTTTTGGCTTTTTCCGGAGGAACGGATCTGACCAAGTGTGTCAGATGTGCCGGAGGTTTCAAGGGAGAATCGGTCAGAAAAATCTCTCATTTCTGACACGTTCGGAGCATCCCTATCAGAGTCTCCATAAACAAGTTTCTTCGGTGTTGCCTTTTCTTTGACCTGCTGGTCGTGTTCCTTGATTATTGTTCTTATCATGTCAACGTTTTCCATGACAAAAGCCGTAGAAGGGGTCGTCTGGATTTCGTCCTTTTTTCAACTCGGGTAGATTAGGACAAGGGTCCCACGGATGGCGCCAAATATTGAGGTAAATTTACGTGAGCTACTTGAGCTTGGTGAAAAGGCCTCAATCTTTATGAATATTTGGGTCAGATTGGCTTCTTCAGAGCTTACTCCTTCATATCCTAGCTGAAAATAAGAAAGAATACCGTTAGCTCGCCCCGGGGTGTTATTCCGAGACCAACTCCGACGTAAGAGTAAGTAAGATGATATGAGATAATTGCGGAGAAATACGTAAAGAGAAGTGTAGTCTGGAGTAGGTGTAATGTCTTCCGTCCTAGGAAAATGAGCTCCCCTCTTTATACTGTATGGGATTCACTACATGACATAATAGTGGGGCTCTTCCTTGATACGATTGTCGGCTACGTGTCATTCCAAGGACAGTGGTCCTAAATAAGGACTGTACCCTTGTCGATATGTTCCTTGATACCTTCGGACTAGTGCGCGACTAGTGACTCCGAATCTGATATGTCCTTCGACATACCAGCTTCTCCGGAGTTCTCTTAGTGACTCTGGACCTGCCATGTCCCTCGACATGTCAGTTTCTCCGAAGTATTTGTTTGGAGTGGCCCGTATTAGTCTGTCAGAGGTTTTCTAGTTATGCCTTTCCTTCAGATGCTCCGAGGGAGGTTATACTTTATTCATTATGTTTCTCCTTTGGGTGCTCTGAGGTTAACTATACCTGATCATACCCCTGTATGTTTGACGGGGTTTTTTATTTTTCTTTTATTTCTATAATTTTGTTTATATAATAAAATTATGAAAGAAAAAGTGTGGAACAAAATTATAGAGTTTAACAACTCAAAAGTATTAAACTGACAAAAATAACAAAACAAAAACTAATCAAAAATTGTGTTGTACTATAAATAGAAGTCAAAAAGGGTAAAAGTTATGAAACATATGTACTTTTGGTGAAGTAAAGGATACTAATAACACAACCTAAAAAATAAAGGGTAGGTTATTTATACCCCATTTAAAACATCATTTGTATCCCATCTGGTTTTTTGCGTTTTTTTATTGTTTTTATTAGTTTTTATTTTCTTTATTTTTATAATTTTGCTGATATTATAAAACTGTAAAACTTAGAACATATGATTACCTTTACAAGAACATATGTGCAAGCTGCGCTTTCTCGTAAAATTCATTAGAACTTTTACTTTGTAAAGTCTAAACAACCAATCTAAACAGCCTATGCAACTTTGACTTTAGCAGGTGTTACTCAAAGTTAATTTGTTTATTTTTTTCTCAGGTTACCTACAATGATGATGAAGAGATAATTGGCATTTTCTTTGTAGCAGTGTTGATTACAACTGATGTATATTAGTTGAATTAATTGTAAAAGTTTGACAAGTCAAACGTATTAAACTATCAAAAAATACGAAACAGAATATGATAAAAAAACTGTGTTTTTTTTCTCAGGTTACCTACAATGATGATGAAGAGATAATTGGCATTTTCTTTGTAGCAATGTTGATTACAACTAATGTATATTAGTTGAATTCATTGTAAAAGTTTGACAAGTCAAACATATTAAACTATCAAAAAATACGAAACAAAAAATATAGTTGTATTTTTTTATATTTTTTATTACTTTTTCGGTGGGCCAGTAGTTACTAAAAGTAGTACAAAAATAAATGGAGGGTGGGTTCCAGTCTATATATTGTTGACTACCTAATGAACAATGACAAACTAGGGGTTTAAAATAGTACATAAACAGTAATTGCCGACGTATACAGACAAACAATATAGAACTGTTTGCTTTTTGAAGACAACTAGACTTGACTCGACTTAAATCAAGTTTGTGGCTCAAGATTGTTAAGTAAAACTCTAGCTGTAACAACCAAACTAGGCCTAGGTACAAAAGTAATTGGGGTAGATTATAAATTCCTCTAATAAAAAGTCATTTGTAACATTTCTTAAATTTTCGGATTTTTTTTATTTTTTTATTTGTAATTTTATTTTACGTTACAAAATTATTAAACGAAAAATACGAAACGAAAACTATAAAGTTTAATAAGTCAAAAGTCACTACAACAGCCCCTTTCTCCAGCGCGTTTTTCCCCAGCGACATGTCGCTGGGGAAAAGTCGCTAAACGACAAAATACTCCGACGTGGCATTTTTTCTCGTTGAATCTTTAGTCAAACGTTATTGAAACGTGTTCCCCAGCGACATGTCGCTGGGGAAGATTTTTTCATTGAATTTTAATAAAAATAAAATGTGCGAAATCTAAGCGGGAAATTATTCCCGCCAGTCTCTTCCCCGCGACATGTCGCTGGGCGATACGTTCAGGTTCATTGTTTTTAGTGCGTAATTAGTCCCATAATTGTTGTAGCGTTTTGATAATTGTACAAAACTATCCCCAGCGACATGTCGCTGGGGAAACTTATCAAGGCTTGTATATTAGGCAGGCCGTTTATAAGTTAATATTTTTTCGGGTTTTTGGGCTTAGTTCCCAGCGACATTCGTTGGGGATGTTCCTTTTTTTTTGACCTTTTTAAACAATACTACGTTTTTAGGATATTTTCGGGTCCATTACTTGATCACCTTTAATGGTGTACCCTTTAGCTTCAATACATTGAACTCTAATGTGTAACCCTAGCTCCATACATTGAAACTCTAATGTGAAACCCCTCGTCATACATTGAGCCTTTTATGTGTATAACCCACTAGCTCATACATGGAACCTTAATATGTTACCCTACATTATGTTACGATATCATAAACGAAGTCGCAAACATGAGCACTAGGATCCAATTCATATTATATCAACGATGATGTTGTGTCTTAATAACAAACCTTTTTGCACCCTTTCGATTTAAAAACGTGGTTTGTCCTCTCGTTAGGGTTTCACGTTTGGTTCAAACACGGTTTCTTGGTCAGTTTGCTACCGGGAAATGTGTACGGTACCACTTGTTGAACTTATAATGCTCATACCTCCCTTGCTTACAATTGCATTTATTTTATTTTCATCATTAAACCTAGATCATACGTTGAGCCTATATATGTTGAACCTATTAACTCATACAGTGACTATAATGTTGACACCCTAATCTACATTGAAACTACATTGTTGAACCGTATCTCGTTCGGTGAACTATTATGTTGAACCCTAACTCATACATATTGAAACCCTTTAATGTTTTGGGTTCAAACATTATAGGTTCAATGTATGAGTTAGGGTTCAAAGCATTATTGTTCAAATGTATGAGTATGGATCTTAGTGATCATGTTTCGGATTTGGTTATTGATTCGTAACATACCCATTGGTAGCATCAACTTTGTTGTCAAACATGAATAGGACTTTATCTTGGTGAGTAGAACCACACGGCAATTACTCTTTCCGATGGGTTACATAATCTTCAAAATGCGAGCGTTTTATTTTGGCTTCTGGAGGGAAGTTATACTACCTATAGTTTTTAAGAAATGATGTTCACTAAAGAAATCCGGTTGAACATTAATGTATAACCGTAAAACATATAGAAGATGGGCTTTTGAAATATGGAAAATATGAGTGTTAGCTTTCAATCAATCAACTAGTCATACATTGAACCTTTTATGGTTTACCTTAACTTCATTACATTTGAACTTTATTGTGTAACCCATACCTTATACATTGAACCTTTCATGTGTAACCCTAGCTCAAAAATTGTACTCTAATGTGTAACCCTACCTTATTACGTTGAACCTCTAATGTGTAACCCTAGCTCATACATTAAACCTTTAATGTGTAACCTTAACTCATACATTGAACCTCTAATGTGTAACCTTAACTCATACATTGAACCTTTATTGTTTGGGCATTCAACATTATAGGTTCCATGTTTGACGTTAGGGTTACATCATTATAGGTTCTTTGTTGAGCTTGGGTTCAACATTTTAGTTCAACGTATGAGCTTGGGTTCAACATTATCGGTTCATCGTTACGAGCCTTCGTTCAACAATTGTAGGTTCCTATGTATGTGTTAGGGTTCAACATCATCGTGGATAATATTGAAGTTGGATCCTTGTGTTCATGTTTCGTCTTCTGTTATGAATTAGTAACATACCCAATGGTACACTTCCCCTTTGTTGTCAAAACATGACATGACCGTTCTTGGTGGGCTCAGAATCCACACCGGCAAATACTCTTTCTGATGGAGCTAAATAATCTTCAAAATTGCGCGCGGTATTCTATGGCTCTTTGCGGAGGAAGTTTATCTACCTATGTTTTTTACGAAATGATGTTCACTAAAGGTAATCTTTTTTTTTTTTTTTTCTTTTACGTTGAAACAGCTAATGTATAACCGTAACATATCATAAGATGGGCTTTGAAAATATTGGAATATGGATGTTAGCTTTAATCAATCAACTGTCATACATTTGAACCTTTATGTGTAACCCTAACTTCTACATTAAACTTCTAATGTGTAACCCTACCTTATTCATTTGAACCTTTTAATTTGTAACCCTAGCTCCTATACATTGAACCCTTAATGTTAACCTACCTTATAGTTGAAACCTCTAATTGTGTAACCCTAACTCATTACATTGAACTTCTAATGGTTACCCTACCTTATACGTTTGAACTTTAATGTGTAACCCTAAACTCGTACGGAGACACCGAGAAAAACCAAACCGACTGTACCGGATGGACTTCGACTCCGATTAATGAACCGAGAAATAACCATATCTTATATAAACATTAATAAAAAAATTAGTTATTATTTTAAGATAACATAATTATAAAAACTTATTAGTATATTTATATGTATATCATGTATTACAATTTAACATATTTTTTAATAAGATAACCCTTTCCCCTGACGACATGGCGCCTGGGGAGGAAAAACTATTTCAATCGATGGGGAAAGTTCTTGCGTTTTTTAGCCCTCCATAAATTTTTCAATATAACGCGCCCATTTTCGCCAAAACGACAAAAATGAAAAGTTTCGCCCAGAGACATGTCGCTGGGATTGTCTTGCTTGGGGATTGTCGTTGAACAAAGTCAAAGTTATTATCGTTTCCCCAGCGTCATGTCGCTGGGGAAAAAACCTTTTCATTAACAGGTCTGTTTTTTTTTCACAGACGACCAAAACGATTAATACACAAAAAAAACTCTATTTGATGTTTTATCCATCCAAAAAATACCACCACACACCCAAACCACTCATCGCCACCATCACCAACCACCACATCACTCATCGCCACCTCTCCTACACCACTGGGCAGCATAACCCTACCTACACCACGAGCACCCCTAATCCGAAAAGGTTTTAATTCTTTTTCTCTTAATCCTCTAAAATATTAATTCTTGGTATTGTGGAGTAGCGTGAAGACAGCGAGGATCCTTTTTTGGCGGGGGCAGCAGGGTTTTTTTGGAGGGGATTGTTGGCGGATTTTGGCAGGGCCAGCGGGGCGGGGGGGGGTTTTTTGGCGGACGCTTCGGGACGGCAGGCTGCGGGTTTAATAAGGTGTGCTTTTTTTTTTATCTTTAGGTCATTCCCCAGCGACATGTCGTTGGAGATTTGTAAAAACTTATTAATTTTTGTTAACCATAATTTTTGTGTTGGCGGGCAGCGGGTTTAATAACGTTGGGGATCTGTAAATACTTTATGATTGTTGTAGGATTTTAGAGATTAAATTCGGGAAATTCCCCGTCTAGGAATTTGATCATCCTATAGGAAAAACCGGTCGAAATTAATTTATTAGAAATTAATTTCGGAAAGTCCCTAGTTTTGGGACTGCTTTTTTAATGTTTTGTCTCATTTAGGATATGAATGCGTATAATTGGTTTACTATTTGAGTGAATGTCGACAGTGTTTCTCCTTTACTCCTTACGGAATAGTTGTCTTTAAACTCCATATTGGAGGTGTTGAGGGGTAAATGCTGCCAACAATTTTCTCAAATAGTAAATCGGTTATTACGCATTCATTATGGAGACGTTCATTAAAAGATGTGGGTTTATGATTGCTTCCATATTTGCACTAGGTGAACAAAACAATCTTGGATTGTTTCAAAAGTTGCCATTCAAGTAATAAAACTAAATGTATAGATAAAACGCAGGTATGGTATTCGCTGATAAGAGTTGGTTAGAAAAACCGCGTGGCTGATGTTGGATTTGTGCATGCTTGTATTATTTTGTTCATGAATTTCTACATGTTATGCTAATTGTACTTGTACAGATGGCTGATGTTGCACGAGCACATGGCGGGGACGGTGGTGGTGAGGATCCTTCACGTCCACCTCCTACATCATTCGGTTGCGCTGAGGTTGCTTCATAAACCGAGGTAGAATTTCTGGATTATTGTCATACAAGCATAATTTGATACATTATTGAAACTTGCTTGCCTTGTACTTTTATGACTTTATCACTCCTTTGATTTTGCAGGAAAAGTAAAGCGAGGGAAAGGCCCAATTTGGGCGGCGTGGAATAGCCGGCAGGAAGACCCGGAAAAGGACCCGGAACCACAGTATGGAAGGATGCGTTCGGCGGTGCCGCTAATAATGGCCGGCCCATCGAGATCGGGTCGAAGACGGTGCTGATAACACGGTTGTCCTACCGGCCCCTACTCGACTCAGTGGGGAAACTACTTCGGGGAGATGATTAGGAGTTTTCCCTTTGTAATCGCCCTTACCCTTCCTGGCAGAAGGTCCCCGCGGGGGACAAGGCGAGGCTGATGGCCACTCTTGGGGTCAGTTATCCTTTTATGTTTATTTAATTATCGTGTTCATTTATTTAATTGTGTATATTTATCTAAATTCGTTTATTTATTTATATCATATAAATAAATAAACAAATTTAAATAAATATATAAATTATATTTCTAACTCTGTTTTCAATGTGTTGTATATGATTGCAGTCTACGTATAACCTCGAGCCGCATATGAGATCCGAGCGATGGCCTAGAATCGAAGGATACATTCAGGCTCAGTTTGGAAAATCATATAACACCAACAAGGCAACCTTGAAGAGGGAGCATTGGATCAGAGACCCCGAGACTGGAGCTTATGATTTGGATCGGATCAGGCGGGGCAAACCCGATGAGTACACGGATGATGAGTGGGAGAAATACATCAACTTCTGGAATGACCCTGCCAACGCCCAGCGAGCCGAAACAAATAGGCTGAATCGGTCCAAGAGCACAGTGGTATCACGCCATGGATCTCGGTCGATCCCTCTCACTCGACATCTGATGGTAATTATTATTATTATTATTGATTTTACATACATATATATATCTGATTATACATTTTGGTGTGTTAAGATTTGTCGTTTTTAATTAGATTGATCTTATATGCGTGTGTATGTACAGAAAATGACGTCGGCAACCCAAGAGGAACCATCAGAGATCGACACGTTCTATCGTCTCCACACCGTTAACGGTGTATTCCAAGATCCTGAGGCTCTCCGGATGTATGTAAGTATTCTTTCAAACCATACTTTAATGAATCATCGATTAATAATGTAGCAACCCGACTAATATATTTACTATCTTGTGTTATTGTCACTACATAGGATAGGATGAGGGAGCTCGAGGCGACGGGTGAGCACACCACTGCAGAAATCAACGCGATGGTCCGAGGCGGAAAGCTTCGCGGCCACATTCCTGGCGTGGGTCCGGTAATGCCAGGATACGTCCGCTCTAGGCTGAGCTATACCGCACCCGTTGACAGAAGCAGGGATGTCGATTTCATGATGAACTTGATGAGGAGCGACAACAGGTTCGCGGATGCTTTTGCTCGATATGATTCAGGTGGAGCCAGCGGGAGTGGCGGGAGTCGCGCGCGTGATAGAGAGGATGGTGATGATACGGGGGGTGAGGATGGTGGCGATGACACGAGTTAGTCGTGTTATATGTTCATTAGTATGGTACATTATTTCTTTATGTTTATCTTGTGGACTATTGACTTGTTTCCCTAGTATGCTACATCACGCTTGTTTCCCTAAACTATCATGTGTACATATTCGGCTTTTGGCCGATTTCCCTATATTAGATTTTGGTTTTGGTACAAGTTGTGGTGTATTTTGTATTGCGAGATGCGTTTACTTTGTATTTGTGTTTTGGTACAAGTTGTGGTGAGTGTATACAGGTTTTGGTTGGTAGATTTTTTCCGGAAAAAATCTGGAAATGCTGCTGTGCAGGCTGTATATAAAAAAAATTGCAGACTTTTCCCCAGCGACATGTCGCTGGGGAAGATACTGCCACCGTGGCACCAATTCCTTGACCAAAAAATACGTGGGGCCCACTTTTCGCTGGGGATTGTCGCTGGGGAACGTTTTGCCATCGAGCTTACCCCATCAACTTTTCCCCAGCGACATTTCGCTGGAGATATGTTTCCCCAGCGACATGTCGCTGGCGAAAAGGTTGGAATGTTGCTGGGGAAAGCATCGAATGTTGTAGTGAGTATTAAACTGTTAAAAAATACGAAACAAAAACTGATAAAATACTGTGTTGAACTGTAAACTAGAAGACACAAGAACGATAAAAGCATGAAATATGTACTTATTTTTTGAGCCAAAAGGTACCAATAATAGCACCGAGTAAATATGATGCATGGTTTTATAAACAAAGAACAAAGATCCTACGCAGCAAGTAAAATGGCAAAGTTCAAGAATGAAAACTAAAATAATTTGGGTATGATGCTACTGTTACTATAACCCGGATGTACTGTGCTTTTCAAAAAGAAAACTATAGTTACCCAATTGCAAAAGAAATTATAATAAGTAATTAATATCTTGAATATAATAATTGCAGGCAGGAGAATATTTGACAGTGCCACATTTGGAAAAATCTGTTTATCGTCAATTACTATAATGGGTAGGTTATAAAGAGGGCTATTTTTATTTTTGCCTCATGAAAGTTTTGAGCTTGTGATAAATGTCTCAAAAAAACTTCTTTTTTAAATGCCTCAGAGCGATTAGAGCGATCTAATTAAAAATTATTAAAAGTATAAAATAGTACACTTTTAGAGCACACAAAATATTTTTTTATTGTACTTTTAATAATTTTTAATTAAGTCGCTTTAGTCGCTTTGAAGCATTTGAGGAAGGGTTATTTTTAAGGGCATTTGTCCTAAACTCAAAAATGCCATGAGTCATAAATAGAAATTTCCCTTATAAAGACCCTTTTAAAATGTCATTTGTACCTTTTGGTTTTTTAGTTTTTTTCATTTTTTTCATTTTTCTTTTATTTTTATAATTTGTTTATATTATAAAACAGTGAAACGCAGAATGTGAAACAAAAAATATAAAGTTTAACAAGTCAAAAGTAATAAACTGTCAAAAAGTACGGAATAAAAAATTACGTTGTACCGTAAACTAGGGAACAAAAGGATGATGCAAGTGGTTAAAAGTACAAAACATGATGAGACAGTAGTACGAAAAGGGTGCTACTATTGGTACCCCCTTGGCTCACACAAAAGTACGGATGTTTCGTACTTTTTGATCCTTTTGTCTCCCTGTTTACAGTGTAACACAGTTTTTTATCAGTTTCTGTTCCGTATTTTTTGACAATTTAATATTTTTGACTTGTTAAACTTGATAGTTTTTTTTTCGCAATTTGCGTTTCACAATTTTATAACATAAACAAAATTATAAAAATAAAATCAAAATCAAAAAAAGCAAATAACATGAGGGTACAAATGATGGTTTAAGGGGTACGAATAACCTAAACAAAAGTAGGGTGGAGAAAATACGGTACTTGACAAGATAACATGCACTTGCTGATATATCTTTTATCTCTCATACTTATTTTCCATCTGATACAAAACCAATTAACAGCAACATAAAAAAAATTGATAATCAATCTTTGATATTGTATTTGGTGGTGATCAAGATTTTCGATGAGTCAAGAAAATCTAACTGCTTATCAAAAAGGGTGGCTAAATCTTACCCTAGGACAAAATCTGGTTGACATTTCACCAAGACCCATGAAATTATATTCATGCAACTTCTGCAAGAGGAAGTTCTATAGTTCACAAGCATTAGGTGGTCATCAAAATGCGCACAAAAGGGAAAGAGATGCAGCTAGAAAACACTACACCCCAAAAACAACTGATTTGCCAATGAACTTCATGGTTAACCGACCATTCGGTGTTGAAGCCCATTCACATTCTCAAAAACCAAGTAGATATGAAGACACTTCTATATCATGGTTTGTTAATGATGATGCAAGACATGGAGTAACTTTGATGGAGCCTTATATGGAAGCGCGTAAAGCTTCTAAGCCGGCAGGTCAACATATGATTGACTTGAATCTGAAGCTGTAATTTGGTTGCATTTATGTACTGTACTACTTAATGTTATAATCTATCCTATTTTGGTACTGTTCGATCTGTTGGTGATTTTAGTGTCATTAACGGCCATTTAGGTAATGATGATTTACTAGAGACTAATGAGATTTCATAATTAGCTTGGATACGAGTTAGGGAAGTGTGGAGTACACACTCGTTGAGTTAATATGTTTTCGACCTAGACAAAATGCAGAGATCAAGGGACAAGTACTACTGGCAGTACTAAGTTGATATAACAGTACTAAGTTGAGTTATAAAGGGCAGTGCTAAGTTGGTTGTTTTCCACTAGCAGTACTAAGTTGTTAGTACTGCTAGCACTAATACTTAGTACTGGTTGTTATATCTAGCAGTACTAAGTAGTTAGTACTGTTAGCACTAATACTTAGTACTGGTTGTTTTCAACTAGCAGTACTAAGTAGTTAGTACTGCTAGCACTAAATAGTTAATACTGCTAGTCGTATAACTGTTTGAAAACAGTTATGAAAGTTGGTTTTAACCAACTTTAACTGCTTAACCGTCGTCTAGAATTTGTTTTATAAACAGATTCATTAGTCTCATTTTAGATAACGAAAACATATACAATTCCTTCATTGTTCTTGATTTATGATTCTTGTGCCTAGAACATAAATTGATATACTCCTTATATTATCCCGATAGAGATTTCGTGCAACCCAGGCATTGATAAGGGTCGAAATACTTTATACGGAAAGTGGATTGTTACACGATATAAGCGAGTTATCCAGGATCATCACACTCACACACCCCAATATATAACAATTTATGGGGCAGGCAAGGCGGTTCAATGGGCAAGTGGTAGCAGCGGCTACGAAGGTGAAGGAGAACGACCGATCCAAGGTTCAACTGAAGAAAGAACCCGAAGAATTCAAAGCGTTTAGTGGGAAGAGTTTTCGATTAATATGATGAAAAGGTTGATTATATGAAGTAATATGTTTTGCCCTTCTTTCTTGGTTATCTAGTTTAGGACGATTCATGGTTTCAAATTCGAATTTAGTTATAATGCATTGCACAAATTTATATTTATATGTCTGTTATTTGAATAAACTTTACTGTGACAAAACCCTTCTATGATAGTTTCTATTTTTAAGTCTCGTATATTGTATATGCCAATACAGACCATCAAATATGTACTGGCATGTAGTGCACAAATTGAGATAGTGTATGTTTCTTATTATTGTGTTAAAGTTAAACATCTGAAATTCGATAATTTGTCAGCCATGAAACAAAATATACACAAATATCTTGTAATCGAAACGGCGAAACTCATGAGCTTTACCATTCCTTGAAGCTAACACTTTTAATCATACATATTTTTTTGGAGAATTGCATACCATTTGAAGAGCACATAAATGTGCTTTCAACGCATGAAGAGCCATAACACGCGCACGCACGCGTCTTGAGCTAGCTTGTCTTTGTAAATCAAGCTCAGATACACATACCAACATGTAATCACCACTTACTAAAACAACTAACAGTATGAATAACTAAAGAAAAGTCATATCTTTCAAACTTTTATTACATGGAAAATGTCTAAAAACATCATGAAACTATCTCAATCTATCTATGCTATCAATAAGCTAGCTACTACTACATTATTGTAAAAACATATAATATCAAAGCCTTTTAACACCCAGATTTGAAAGTGAACTCAGCCAACCTCCCTTTAGCTCACTTATTTTATTACTTAAACAAAAGTCAAAGAATGGCAGAATCTTTACAATACAAAAGAAAACTTAAAACCAATGTTTTGAAAACCGGGTCAATAATCGACCCGGTCAAGTCACCGGGTCACCGGGTTACCGGTTCAACCGGTTGGCCCGCCGGGTCAAACCGTCAACGCAATAATGTTTGTGAGAATTCATAATTTTTTATCAAAAACCGCATTGAAAATTCAAATGATAATTCCTAAAGAAAAGTAGCGTTACATCAACCTTTCAAAGCAATATATCCAAAAATCCAAATAGGGATTCAAATAATCAAGTATATTTAGTAAAAGGACCACAATCTTTTAGTTCAACCAAGAGGGGGGGCATCAATACATCAAGTGTATTTGCCTAAATACCATATTCCAACATTATCGCCATGAGGCCCATGACACCGACGCTTGACCGCCATAATATCTTTTCATATGCTCACAAAATTTTGCCTCCATGACAAGTACAATTGCCAATACCTACCTCTCAATACAAAACGTTCCTAAATAGGGTGTTCAAGTTATTCAACTGAACCATACCCTCAGACGGGGTTGTCAACCCAATAGATCTATTTAAATGTAATAGCGCTTCCCCCACTATAGTGCAAAATAACGTGTTTCAAATCTGGGACCTTTGTTTGGCAATTGGGGACTTTTGGCAATATCTACTCATGCGAATAATTTCATAATCGGGACAAGCATACCCTTCAAGTACTTGTGTCCAATTTAAAACAAGTAATGGTTTCAAAACTCACGGTTTTGTAAATAGATAATCAATGTTCTCAAAACATTTACTAAGCAATTCCAGCTTCAATAATTCCAATGGTAATCCACCATTTATCAAACATGTATCAAAATCATGTAATAAGCAAGCCAAAGCTTTAGTGAAAACAATTCATGTAACGCTTAAGTAGTAAAAAGAAACATTTTACTTAGTAAAACAAGCATGTATTCTCACCCCGAAAATAGTTACGAAAACCATTAAAAGAGCAAAGGTGGGGCTATGAACTCACCGCGTATAGAAGAGACGAGAGCAATCGAGAAATCAAAAACCGACAAGAAGACTTCAAGAAATTAGCCGGGACCTACATCATAAGTCGCGACATAATATTATAAAGTATTCCAAGAATATCTATTATATTATTCAAATAACAATTACAAAAATACAAGACAAAGTGCAACACCAGATCGGTCAAAACTAAAGTCTTTTTCTAATATCCCATATGGGATGCATAACCTGTAGACATACCCATTATGCATCTACTAAGTATCATAAATTAATTATATTTTTTTTTTATGTTTCCGCTTATTGCCGTATCTAAACGATTTATAATGTCTCACAAAAGACTTACAACTCTACGAATTCTGATTTGACTATTTTTTATGGACCATAACTCCTTAATCCCTTAAAAAGATCAAACATGAGTTTCATCCTAGAAAGGTCCTTGAGTCTAGTTTACTGAACCATTAAGAAGCCAATCAACCATACATTTACCAATCCACGGGAAATGGATATTACTAACTATAACTCACAACAGAATGTTACAGAATTTTTTTTACGTATACAGGTTTTTGCCATACATCATATTCTAATAATAGCATTTACATTGAAACCGAAAGATAGGTAAAGCTTATAATATCCTAGATGATAACCATGTTTTTAAAACCTCAACTCCACTGTACAAAAACATGAGCAAACAAGTTCCGCAACAGCAGCTCCAGATTTCCCTTCCTAATGTAGAAAAGGTCATATCTACTCCCTCATCCCGTAATCGATACAAAACGTCCAATTCCCACATGTACCTAAGACTATATCTATCCAACCATGTCTTTTGTTTAAAGACCCTAAGCCAAATTTTTGATAAATCCCAAACGTTTTCCGTACTGACTGGAAACATCCTAATTCTACCCAAAATATTCACTGAATTTTCTTGTTTTTTTTCCCGTTTTAGTCATAAATCCTAACTAAAATAGTAATGAATGTGAGGCCAAGTTGACGGGAGCTTCTATAAGATGTCTAGCCTTGACCCAAGCTTTAAACCTAATCATTTGGTTCAAAAAAACCCTGACCATTAACATGCTATCCAAATCAATGTCCAGAATTGACCCATGGGCGTTATTTTGACCATACTCCCTCATAATACGAGGAATTGGTTGAGCATTTAATCCAGTTACCACATGATCCCCTAAGAGTCTATTTTCCAAATATCAAATAATATCAGTAGGCTCAAGCCAAAATCTTTGAGAAAATGGGGCGACAACCTGCTATCCCCAAAACAGCCCCTAGATAATCCTTCCAAACCTATTTTAAACTCATTCTAACCACTATCAATCATCATGCAAGGCTACTAATCATCTCCCAAACACATCCCTTACACTATAACATAAAATTTAAAATCAACCAAAGAGTCACAAGATCAAAGCATGCAATGCTTTAAAAAGACCATCATTCAACCACATTATTAACACTAAAGCAATTAAATGAATATGAAAATGTTAGGGACATCTTACAAAACACCAAGAAAATAGTAGAAAATCAACACATAAACCCCATTATGGGAATAGGGCTGCCGATAACCCAAGGGAGCAAGAACCCAAACTTTTCCTTGATTTTTAAATTTAGACAATCCTTTCACAATGAACCCTAATTGCTTCTTTTATAACAAGAATCCCTTAAATCTTACAAATGGAAAGAACATTACTAAGAATCAAAGGTTTAAGTAACTTGATGCATGGTTGTTATTACCATTGGGTAACAATTAAGGGTTGCAATTAGGGTTTATAATAGTGTTGATTTAAGGTGAAAAGGAGTAGATTAAATGGGGTTTTGATGATCAATTAAGGGTTTTGGTGGGTTATGTGTCGAACAGGGAAGAAGGAGATGGAAGAAAGAAAAAATTTTGTCTGTGTTTTGATTTACTATGTGTGTATGTCGAGCCTTTTATAAAAAAAAGGTATTGGGTTTGGGTCTTGGGCCTAATTTAACTAATGGGTTAATTAAGTGGTTTAAAACATAAGGGTGTATGGTTTTTGGGCCTATGGCCGGTTAGAGCAAAAAGGGAGGAGTGGGTTTCGGCCCGCTTCTTCCTAACTAATAATACTTATAAGTCTCGGGCCCTAAAACCTTTCCTAGTCCGACACTTTTTTTTTTCTAAATTGAAAATTTTAACTCGGTTGCACATGTAAACTTTTAAAAATAATATTTTATATAAAATAAAATATAATTGGCATTCGAGGCCAAAATACGAAGTCGTTGATTTCTCGTTGCTCAAAAACGGTTAAATTTTTAACGCATAGCCCTTTTATTCAAATCCGACGATTTTCTCCAAAATCGACAAAATAATAAAATAGAATATTTTCTAAAATTTAGAAAATAATTATATAAGTCAAAATAAATAATGACCTTAAATTCGGGTTCTTACAGTATCCACCCCTTTAGGGAGCGACGTCCCGACGCTCAATTCGTATTAATCGAATGGTTACTTACGAAGCGGTGAGGATATACACAAGCCATCGTCGAGGTTTTCAACAAAGATATTAATAAATCCTTGTACATATTAAGAGTTGAAAAGAGTTCATATCCCAAAGGATGATTCGCACAATTAAACACACGCCATGTCGGATACACATAAGCCCACTCATTTATAATTTATTACTTACAAAAAGAGGCGTCCCAATCCTTGTAAGT